>JARKHS020011777.1:0-227880 GCA_030143305.2 Amblyomma americanum | reverse complement strand
CGTTTCTCCAACAAGAAGGTTCTCCAACATGGAGTTTCTCTAACACGGAGTTTCTCCAACACGGAGTTTCTCCAACACGGAGTTTCTCCGACACGGAGTTTCTCTGACAGAATTTCTACAACACGGAGTTTCTAAAACACGGAGTTTCTCCTACACGGAGTTTTCTCCAACACGGAAATTCTCCAACACGGAGTTTCTCCAACAAGGAGTTTCTCCAGCACGGAGTTTCTCCAACAAGGAATTTCTCCGACACAGAGTTTCTCCAACACGGAGTTTCTCCAACACGGAGTTTCTCCGACACGGAGTTTCTCTGACACAGAGTTTCTACAACACGGAGTTTCTCCAACACGGAGTTTCTAAAACACGGAGTTTCTCCAACACGGAGTTTCTCCAACACGGAGTTTCTCCAACACGGACTTTCTCCAACACAGAGTTTCTCCAACACGGAGATTCTCCGACGCGGAGTTTCTCCAACACGGAGTTTCTTCAACACGGAGTTTCTACAACATGGAGTATCTCCAACACGGAGTTTCTACAACATAAAGTTTCTCCAACACGGAGTTTCTCCAACACGGACATTCTCCAACACGGACTTTCTCCAACATGGAGTTTCTCTATCACGGAGTTTCTCCAACACAGAGTTTCTCCAACACGGAGTTTCTTCAACACGGAGTTTCTCCAACATAAAGTTTCTCCAACACGGAGTTTCTCCAATACGGAGTTTCTCCGACACGGAGTTTCTCCAACACGGAGTTTCTCCAACACGGAGTTTCTCCACCGCGGAGTTTCTCCAACACGAAGTTTCTCCAGCGCGGAGTTTCTCCAACACGGAGTTTGTCCAACACAGAGTTCCTCCAACACGGAGTTTTTCGAACACGGAGTTTCTCCAGCGTGGAGTTTCTCCAACACAGAGTTGCTATAGCACGGAGTTTCTACAACAAGGATTTTCTCCAACACGAAGTTTCTCCAACACGGAGTTTCTCCAACACGGAGTTTCTCCAACACGGAGTTTCTCCAACACGGAATTTCTCCGACACGGAGTTTCTCCAACATGGAGTTTCTCCAACACGGCGTTACCCCAACACGAAGTTTCCCCAGCACGGAGTTTCTCCAACACGGAGTTTCTCCAGCACGGAGTTTCTCCAACAAGGACTTTCTCCAACACGGAGTTTCTCCGACACGGAGTTTCTCCGACACTGAGTTTCTCCGACACGGAGATTCTCCAACACGGAGTTTCTACAACATAAAGTTTCTCCAACAGGAAGTTTCTCCAACACGGAGTTTCTCCAACACGGACATTCTCCAACACGGACTTTCTCCAACATGGAGTTTCTCTAACACGGAGTTTCTCCAACACGGAGTTTCTCAAACACGGAGTTTCTTCAACACGGAGTTTCTACAACATGAAATTTCTCCATCTCGGCGTTTCCCCAACACGGAGTTTCCACAACACGGAGTTTCTCCAACACGGAGTTTCTCCAACATGGAGTTTCTCCAACAAGGATTTTCTCCAACGAGGAGTTTCTCCAACCAGAAGGTTCTCCAACATGGAGTTTCTCTAACACGGAGTTTCTACAACAGGGAGTTTCTCCAACACGGAGTTTCTAAAACACGGAGTTTCTCCAACACGGAGTTTTCTCCAACACGGAGTTTCTCCAACACGGAGTTTCTCCAACAAGGAGTTTCTCCGACACAGAGTTTCTCCAACACGGAGTTTCTCCAACACGGAGTTTCTCCGACACGGAGTTTCTCTGACACAGAGTTTCTACAACACGGAGTTTCTCCAACACGGAGTTTCTTCAACACGGAGTTTCTACAACATGGAGTTTCCACAACACGGAGTTTCTCCAGCACGGAGTTTCTCCAACAAGGATTTTCTCCAACAAGGCGTTTCTCCAACAAGAAGGTTCTCCAACATGGAGTTTCTCTAACACGGAGTTTCTCCAACACGGAGTTTCTCCAACACGAAGTTTCTCCGACACGGAGTTTCTCTGACAGAATTTCTACAACACGGAGTTTCTCCAACACGGAGTTTCTAAACACGGAGTTTCTCCTACACGGAGTTTTCTCCAACACGGAGTTTCTCCAACACGGAGTTTCTCCAACAAGGAGTTTCTCCAACAAGGAGTTTCTCCAGCATGGAGTTTCTCCAACAAAGAATTTCTCCGACACAGAGTTTCTCCAACACGGAGTTTCTCCAACAGGGAGTTTCTCCGACACGGAGTTTCTCTGACACAGAGTTTCTACAACACGGAGTTTCTCCAACACGGAGTTTCTAAAACACGGAGTTTCTCCAACACGGAGTTTCTCCAACACGGAGTTTCTCCAACACGGACTTTCTCCAACACAGAGTTTCTCCAACACGGAGATTCTCCGACGCGGAGTTTCTCCAACACGGAGTTTCTTCAACACGGAGTTTCTACAACATGGAGAATCTCCAACACGGAGTTTCTACAACATAAAGTTTCTCCAACACGGAGTTTCTCCAACACGGACATTCTCCAACACGGACTTTCTCCAACATGGAGTTTCTCTATCACGGAGTTTCTCCAACACAGAGTTTCTCCAACACGGAGTTTCTTCAACACGGAGTTTCTACAACATGGAGTTGCTCCAACACGGAGTTTCAACAACATAAAGTTTCTCCAACGCGGAGTTTCTCCAATACGAAGTTTCTTCGACATGGAGTTTCTCCAACATAAAGTTTCTCCAACACGGAGTTTTTCCAATACGGAGTTTCTCCGACACGGAGTTTCTCCAACACGGAGTTTCTCCAACACGGAGTTTCTCCAACGCGGAGTTTCTCCAACACGAAGTTTCTCCAGCACGGAGTTTCTCCAACACGGAGTTTGTCCAACACGGAGTTTCTCCAGCACGGAGTTTCTCCAACAAGGACTTTCTCCAACACGGAGTTTCTCCGACACGGAGTTTCTCCGACACTGAGTTTCTCCGACACGGAGATTCTCCAACACGGAGTTTATACAACATAAAGTTTCTCCAACAGGAAGTTTCTCCAACACGGAGTTTCTCCAACACGGACATTCTCCAACACGGACTTTCTCCAACATGGAGTTTCCCTAACACGGAGTTTCTCCAACACGGAGTTTCTCAAACACGGAGTTTCTTCAACACGGAGTTTCTACAACATGAAGTTTCTCCATCTCGGCGTTTCCCCAACACGGAGTTTCCACAACACGGAGTTTCTCCAACACGGAGTTTCTCCAACATGGAGTTTCTCCAACAAGGATTTTCTCCAACAAGGAGTTTCTCCAACCAGAAGGTTCTCCAACATGGAGTTTCTCTAACACGGAATTTCTACAACAGGGAGTTTCTCCAACACGGAGTTTCTAAAACACGGAGTTTCTCCAACACGGAGTTTTCTCCAACACGGAGTTTCTCCAACACGGAGTTTCTCCAACAAGGAGTTTCTCCGACACAGAGTTTCTCCAACACGGAGTTTCTCCAACACGGAGTTTCTCCGACACGGAGTTTCTCTGACACAGAGTTTCTACAACACGGAGTTTCTCCAACACGGAGTTTCTTCAACACGGAGTTTCTACAACATGGAGTTTCCACAACACGGAGTTTCTTCAGCACGGAGTTTCTCCAACATGGAGTTTCTCCAACAAGGATTTTCTCCAACAAGGCGTTTCTCCAACAAGAAGGTTCTCCAACATGGAGTTTCTCTAACACGGAGTTTCTCCAACACGGAGTTTCTCCAACACGGAGTTTCTCCGACACGGAGTTTCTCTGACAGAATTTCTACAACACGGAGTTTCTCCAACACGGAGTTTCTAAAACACGGAGTTTCTCCTACACGGAGTTTTCTCCAACACGGAGTTTCTCCAACACGGAGTTTCTCCAACAAGGAGTTTCTCCAACAAGGAGTTTCTCCAGCACGGAGTTTCTCCAACAAGGAATTTCTCCGACACAGAGTTTCTGCAACACGGAGTTTCTCCAACACGGAGTTTCTCCGACACGGAGTTTCTCTGACACAGAGTTTCTACAACACGGAGTTTCTCCAACACGGAGTTTCTAAAACACGGAGTTTCTCCAACACGGAGTTTCTCCAACACGGAGTTTCTCCAACACGGACTTTCTCCAACACAGAGTTTCTCCAACACGGAGATTCTCCGACGCGGAGTTTCTCCAACACGGAGTTTCTTCAACACGGAGTTTCTACAACATGGAGAATCTCCAACACGGAGTTTCTACAACATAAAGTTTCTCCAACACGGAGTTTCTCCAACACGGACATTCTCCAACACGGACTTTCTCCAACATGGAGTTTCTCTATCACGGAGTTTCTCCAACACAGAGTTTCTCCAACACGGAGTTTCTTCAACACGGAGTTTCTACAACATGGAGTTTCTCCAACACGGAGTTTCAACAACATAAAGTTTCTCCAACGCAGAGTTTCTCCAATACGAAGTTTCTTCGACATGGAGTTTCTCCAACATAAAGTTTCTCCAACACGGAGTTTTTCCAATACGGAGTTTCTCCGACACGGAGTTTCTCCAACACGGAGTTTCTCCAACACGGAGTTTCTCCAACGCGGAGTTTCTCCAACACGAAGTTTCTCCAGCGCGGAGTTTCTCCAACACGGAGTTTGTCCAACACGGAGTTTCTCCAGCACGGAGTTTCTCCAACAAGGACTTTCTCCAACACGGAGTTTCTCCGACACGGAGTTTCTCCGACACTGAGTTTCTCCGACACGGAGATTCTCCAACACGGAGTTTCTACAACATAAAGTTTCTCCAACAGGAAGTTTCTCCAACACGGAGTTTCTCCAACACGGACATTCTCCAACACGGACTTTCTCCAACATGGAGTTTCTCTAACACGGAGTTTCTCCAACACGGAGTTTCTCAAACACGGAGTTTCTTCAACACGGAGTTTCTACAACATGAAGTTTCTCCATCTCGGCGTTTCCCCAACACGGAGTTTCCACAACACGGAGTTTCTCCAACACGGAGTTTCTCCAACATGGAGTTTCTCCAACAAGGATTTTCTCCAACAAGGAGTTTCTCCAACCAGAAGGTTCTCCAACATGGAGTTTCTCTAACACGGAGTTTCCACAACAGGGAGTTTCTCCAACACGGAGTTTCTAAAACACGGAGTTTCTCCAACACGGAGTTTTCTCCAACACGGAGTTTCTCCAACACGGAGTTTCTCCAACAAGGAGTTTCTCCGACACAGAGTTTCTCCAACACGGAGTTTCTCCAACACGGAGTTTCTCCGACACGGAGTTTCTCTGACACAGAGTTTCTACAACACGGAGTTTCTCCAACACGGAGTTTCTTCAACACGGAGTTTCTACAACATGGAGTTTCCACAACACGGAGTTTCTCCAACACGGAGTTTTCTCCAACACGGAGTTTCTCCAACACGGAGTTTCTCCAACAAGGAGTTTCTCCGACACAGAGTTTCTCCAACACGGAGTTTCTCCAACACGGAGTTTCTCCGACACGGAGGTTCTCTGACACAGAGTTTCTACAACACGGAGTTTCTCCAACACGGAGTTTCTTCAACACGGAGTTTCTCACACGGAGTTTCTCCAACACGGAGTTTCTCCAACACGGAGTTTCTCCGACACGGAGTTTCTCTGACAGAATTTCTACAACACGGAGTTTCTCCAACACGGAGTTTCTAAAACACGGAGTTTCTCCTACACGGAGTTTTCTCCAACACGGAGTTTCTCCAACACGGAGTTTCTCCAGCACGGAGTTTCTCCAACAAGGAATTTCTCCGACACAGAGTTTCTCCAACACGGAGTTTCTCCAACACGGAGTTTCTCCGACACGGAGTTTCTCTGACACAGAGTTTCTACAACACGGAGTTTCTCCAACACGGAGTTTCTAAAACACGGAGTTTCTCCAACACGGAGTTTCTCCAACACGGAGTTTCTCCAACACGGACTTTCTCCAACACAGAGTTTCTCCAACACGGAGATTCTCCGACGCGGAGTTTCTCCAACACGGAGTTTCTTCAACACGGAGTTTCTACAACATGGAGTATCTCCAACACGGAGTTTCTACAACATAAAGTTTCTCCAACACGGAGTTTCTCCAACACGGACATTCTCCAACACGGACTTTCTCCAACATGGAGTTTCTCTATCACGGAGTTTCTCCAACACAGAGTTTCTCCAACACGGAGTTTCTTCAACACGGAGTTTCTACAACATGGAGTTTCTCCAACACGGAGTTTCTACAACATAAAGTTTCTCCAACGCGGAGTTTCTCCAATACGAAGTTTCTTCGACATGAAGTTTCTCCAACATAAAGTTTCTCCAACACGGAGTTTCTCCAACACGGAGTTTCTCCAATACGGAGTTTCTCCGACACGGAGTTTCTCCAACACGGAGTTTCTCCAACACGGAGTTTCTCCAACGCGGAGTTTCTCCAACACGAAGTTTCTCCAGCGCGGAGTTTCTCCAACACGGAGTTTGTCCAACACAGAGTTCCTCCAACACGGAGTTTTTCGAACACGGAGTTTCTCCAGCGTGGAGTTTCTCCAACACGGAGTTGCTATAGCACGGAGTTTCTACAACAAGGATTTTCTCCAACACGAAGTTTCTCCAACACGGAGTTTCTCCAACACGGAGTTTCTCCAATACGGAGTTTCTCCGACACGGAGTTTCTCCAACATGGAGTTTCTCCAACACGGCGTTACCCCAACACGAAGTTTCCCCAGCACGGAGTTTCTCCAACACGGAGTTTCTCCAACACGGAGTTTCTCCAACAAGGACTTTCTCCAACACGGAGTTTCTCCGACACGGAGTTTCTCCGACACTGAGTTTCTCCGACACGGAGATTCTCCAACACGGAGTTTCTCCGACACGGAGTTTCTCCGACACAGAATTTCTCCAACACGGAGTTTCTCCGACACGGAGTTTCTCCGACACGGAGTTTCTCCAACGTGGAGTTTCTCCAACGTGGAGTTTCTCCAACGTGGAGTTTCTCCAACATGGCGTTTCCCCAACACGAAGTTTCCCCAGCACGGAGTTTCTCCAACACGGAGTTTCTCCAACAAGGAGTTTCTCAAACAAGGTTTTTTCCAACAAGGAGATTCTCCAACGTGGAGTGTCTCAAACACGGAGTTTCTCTAGCACGGAGTTTCTCCAACAGGGATTTTCTCCAACACGGAGTTTCTCTAACGTGGTGTTTCTCCAACACGGAATTTCTCCAACACAGAGTTTCTCCAACACGCAGTTTCTCCAACACGGAGTTTCTCCAGCGCGCAGTTTCTCCAACACGGACATTCTCCAACACGGACTTTCTCCAACATGGAGTTTCTCTAACACGGAGTTTCTCCAACACGGAGTTTCTCCAACACGGAGTTTCTCCGACACGGAGTTTCTCAGACACAGAGTTTCTACAACACAGAGTTTCTCCAACACGGAGTTTCTAAAACACGGAGTTTCTCCAACATCGAGTTTCTCTAACACGGAGTTTCTACAACACGGAGTTTCTCCAACACGGAGTTTATAAAACACGGAGTTTCTCCAACACGGAGTTTCTAAAACACGGAGTTTCTCCAACACGGAGTTTCTCCAACACGGAGTTTCTCCGACACGGAGTTGCTCCAACACGGAGTTGCTTCAACACGGAGTTTCTACAACATGGAGTTTCTCCAACACGGAGTTTCTACAACATAAAGTTTCTCCAACACGGAGTTTCTCCAACATGGAGTTTCTCCGACACAGACTTTCTCCGACACAGAGTTTCTCCGACACAGAGTTTCTCCAGCACGAAGTTTCTCCAACACGGAGTTTCTACAACATGGAGTTTCGCCAACACGAAGCTTCTACAACACGAAGTTTCTGCGACACGGAGTTTCTCCGACACGGACTTTCTCCGATACGAAGTTTCTCCAACACCGAGCTTCTCCAACACGGAGTTTCTCCAACACGGAGTTTCTGCAACACGGAGTTTCTCCAACACGAAGTCTCTCCAGCGCGGAGAATCTCCAGCGCGTAGTTTCCCCAGCGCTGATTTTCTGCAGCATGGAGTTTCTCCAACATGGAGTTTCTACAACTTGGATTATCTCCAAAACGGAGTTTCTACAACACGGAGTTTCTACAACACGTAGTTTCTACAACATAAAGTTTCTCCAACACGGAGTTTCTCCAACACGGACATTCTCCAACACGGACTTTCTCCAACATGGAGTTTCTCTAACACGGAGTTTCTCCAGCACGGAGTTTCCCCAACAAGGAATTTCTCCGACACAGAGTTTCTCCAACACGAAGTTTCTCCAACACGGAGTTTCTCCGACACGGAGTTTCTCTGACACAGAGTTTCTACAACACGGAGTTTCTCCAACACAGAGTTTCTAAAACACGGAGTTTCTCCAACACGGAGTTTCTCCAACACGGAGTTTCTCCAACACGGACTTTCTCCAACACGGAGTTTCTTCAACACGGAGTTTCTACAACATGAAGTTTCTCCATCTCGGCGTTTCCCCAACACGGAGTTTCCACAAAACGGAGTTTCTCCAACATGGAGTTTTTCCAACAAGGATTTTCTCCAACAAGGAGTTTCTCCAACCAGAAGGTTCTCCAACATGGAGTTTCTATATCACGGAGTTTCTACAACACGGAGTTTCTCCAACACGGAGTTTCTAAAACACGGAGTTTCTCCAACACGGAGTTTTCTCCAACACGGAGTTTCCCCAACACGGAGTTTCTCCAACAAGGAGTTTCTCCAGCACGGAGTTTCTCCAACAAGGAATTTCTCCGACACAGAGTTTCTCCAACACGGAGTTTCTCCAACACGGAGTTTCTCCGACACGGGGTTTCTCTGACACAGAGTTTCTACAACACGGAGTTTCTCCAACACGGAGTTTCTAAAACACGGAGTTTCTCCAACACGGAGTTTCTGCAACACGGAGTTTGTCCGACACGGAGTTTCTCCAACACGGAGTTTCTTCAACACAGAGTTTCTACAACATGGAGTTTCTCCAACACGAAGTTTCTACAACATAAAGTTTCTCCAACACGGAGTTTCTCCAACACGGAGTTTCTCCAACACGGACATTCTCCAACACGGACTTTCTCCAACATGGAGTTTCTCTAACACGGAGTTTCTCCAACACGGAGTTTCTCCAACACGGAGTTTCTTCAACACGAAGTTTCTACAACATGGAGTTTCTCCAACACGGAGTTTCTCCAACACGGAGTTTCTCCAATACGAAGTCTCTTCGACATGGAGTTGCTGTAGCACGGAGTTTCTCCAACAAGGATTTTCTCCAACACGAAGTTTCTCCACGACGGAGTTTCTCCAACACGAAGTTTCTCCAACACGGAGTTTCTCCAACACGGAGTTTCTCTAACACGGAGTTTCTCCGACTCGGAGTTTCTCCGACACGGAGTTTCTCCAACACGGCGTTTCTCCAACACGACGTTTCCCCAGCACGGAGTTTCTCCGACACAGAGTTTCTCCAACAAGGAGTTTCTCCAACAAGGAGTTTCTCCAGCATGGAGTTTCTCCAACAAAGAATTTCTCCGACACAGAGTTTCTCCAACACGGAGTTTCTCCAACAGGGAGTTTCTCCGACACGGAGTTTCTCTGACACAGAGTTTCTACAACACGGAGTTTCTCCAACACGGAGTTTCTAAAACACGGAGTTTCTCCAACACGGAGTTTCTCCAACACGGAGTTTCTCCAACACGGACTTTCTCCAACACAGAGTTTCTCCAACACGGAGATTCTCCGACGCGGAGTTTCTCCAACACGGAGTTTCTTCAACACGGAGTTTCTACAACATGGAGAATCTCCAACACGGAGTTTCTACAACATAAAGTTTCTCCAACACGGAGTTTCTCCAACACGGACATTCTCCAACACGGACTTTCTCCAACATGGAGTTTCTCTATCACGGAGTTTCTCCAACACAGAGTTTCTCCAGCACGGAGTTTCTTCAACACGGAGTTTCTACAACATGGAGTTTCTCCAACACGGAGTTTCAACAACATAAAGTTTCTCCAACGCGGAGTTTCTCCAATACGAAGTTTCTTCGACATGGAGTTTCTCCAACATAAAGTTTCTCCAACACGGAGTTTTTCCAATACGGAGTTTCTGCGACACGGAGTTTCTCCGACACGGACTTTCTCCGATACGAAGTTTCTCCAACACCGAGCTTCTCCAACACGGAGTTTCTCCAACACGGAGTTTCTGCAACACGGAGTTTCTCCAACACGAAGTCTCTCCAGCGCGGAGAATCTCCAGCGCGTAGTTTCCCCAGCGCTGATTTTCTGCAGCATGGAGTTTCTCCAACATGGAGTTTCTACAACTTGGATTATCTCCAAAACGGAGTTTCTACAACACGGAGTTTCTACAACACGTAGTTTCTACAACATAAAGTTTCTCCAACACGGAGTTTCTCCAACACGGACATTCTCCAACACGGACTTTCTCCAACATGGAGTTTCTCTAACACGGAGTTTCTCCAGCACGGAGTTTCCCCAACAAGGAATTTCTCCGACACAGAGTTTCTCCAACACGAAGTTTCTCCAACACGGAGTTTCTCCGACACGGAGTTTCTCTGACACAGAGTTTCTACAACACGGAGTTTCTCCAACACAGAGTTTCTAAAACACGGAGTTTCTCCAACACGGAGTTTCTCCAACACGGAGTTTCTCCAACACGGACTTTCTCCAACACGGAGTTTCTTCAACACGGAGTTTCTACAACATGAAGTTTCTCCATCTCGGCGTTTCCCCAACACGGAGTTTCCACAAAACGGAGTTTCTCCAACATGGAGTTTTTCCAACAAGGATTTTCTCCAACAAGGAGTTTCTCCAACCAGAAGGTTCTCCAACATGGAGTTTCTATATCACGGAGTTTCTACAACACGGAGTTTCTCCAACACGGAGTTTCTAAAACACGGAGTTTCTCCAACACGGAGTTTTCTCCAACACGGAGTTTCCCCAACACGGAGTTTCTCCAACAAGGAGTTTCTCCAGCACGGAGTTTCTCCAACAAGGAATTTCTCCGACACAGAGTTTCTCCAACACGGAGTTTCTCCAACACGGAGTTTCTCCGACACGGGGTTTCTCTGACACAGAGTTTCTACAACACGGAGTTTCTCCAACACGGAGTTTCTAAAACACGGAGTTTCTCCAACACGGAGTTTCTGCAACACGGAGTTTGTCCGACACGGAGTTTCTCCAACACGGAGTTTCTTCAACACAGAGTTTCTACAACATGGAGTTTCTCCAACACGAAGTTTCTACAACATAAAGTTTCTCCAACACGGAGTTTCTCCAACACGGAGTTTCTCCAACACGGACATTCTCCAACACGGAGTTTCTTCAACACGAAGTTTCTACAACATGGAGTTTCTCCAACACGGAGTTTCTCCAACACGGAGTTTCTCCAATACGAAGTCTCTTCGACATGGAGTTGCTGTAGCACGGAGTTTCTCCAACAAGGATTTTCTCCAACACGAAGTTTCTCCACGACGGAGTTTCTCCAACACGAAGTTTCTCCAACACGGAGTTTCTCCAACACGGAGTTTCTCTAACACGGAGTTTCTCCGACTCGGAGTTTCTCCGACACGGAGTTTCTCCAACACGGCGTTTCTCCAACACGACGTTTCCCCAGCACGGAGTTTCTCCGACACAGAGTTTCTCCAACAAGGAGTTTCTCCAACAAGGAGTTTCTCCAGCATGGAGTTTCTCCAACAAAGAATTTCTCCGACACAGAGTTTCTCCAACACGGAGTTTCTCCAACAGGGAGTTTCTCCGACACGGAGTTTCTCTGACACAGAGTTTCTCCAACACGGAGATTCTCCGACGCGGAGTTTCTCCAACACGGAGTTTCTTCAACACGGAGTTTCTACAACATGGAGAATCTCCAACACGGAGTTTCTACAACATAAAGTTTCTCCAACACGGAGTTTCTCCAACACGGACATTCTCCAACACGGACTTTCTCCAACATGGAGTTTCTCTATCACGGAGTTTCTCCAACACAGAGTTTCTCCAACACGGAGTTTCTTCAACACGGAGTTTCTACAACATGGAGTTTCTCCAACACGGAGTTTCAACAACATAAAGTTTCTCCAACGCGGAGTTTCTCCAATACGAAGTTTCTTCGACATGGAGTTTCTCCAACATAAAGTTTCTCCAACACGGAGTTTTTCCAATACGGAGTTTCTCCGACACGGAGTTTCTCCAACACGGAGTTTCTCCAACACGGAGTTTCTCCAACGCGGAGTTTCTCCAACACGAAGTTTCTCCAGCACGGAGTTTCTCCAACACGGAGTTTGTCCAACACGGAGTTTCTCCAGCACGGAGTTTCTCCAACAAGGACTTTCTCCAACACGGAGTTTCTCCGACACGGAGTTTCTCCGACACTGAGTTTCTCCGACACGGAGATTCTCCAACACGGAGTTTATACAACATAAAGTTTCTCCAACAGGAAGTTTCTCCAACACGGAGTTTCTCCAACACGGACATTCTCCAACACGGACTTTCTCCAACATGGAGTTTCCCTAACACGGAGTTTCTCCAACACGGAGTTTCTCAAACACGGAGTTTCTTCAACACGGAGTTTCTACAACATGAAGTTTCTCCATCTCGGCGTTTCCCCAACACGGAGTTTCCACAACACGGAGTTTCTCCAACACGGAGTTTCTCCAACATGGAGTTTCTCCAACAAGGATTTTCTCCAACAAGGAGTTTCTCCAACCAGAAGGTTCTCCAACATGGAGTTTCTCTAACACGGAGTTTCTACAACAGGGAGTTTCTCCAACACGGAGTTTCTAAAACACGGAGTTTCTCCAACACGGAGTTTTCTCCAACACGGAGTTTCTCCAACACGGAGTTTCTCCAACAAGGAGTTTCTCCGACACAGAGTTTCTCCAACACGGAGTTTCTCCAACACGGAGTTTCTCCGACACGGAGTTTCTCTGACACAGAGTTTCTACAACACGGAGTTTCTCCAACACGGAGTTTCTTCAACACGGAGTTTCTACAACATGGAGTTTCCACAACACGGAGTTTCTTCAGCACGGAGTTTCTCCAACATGGAGTTTCTCCAACAAGGATTTTCTCCAACAAGGCGTTTCTCCAACAAGAAGGTTCTCCAACATGGAGTTTCTCTAACACGGAGTTTCTCCAACACGGAGTTTCTCCAACACGGAGTTTCTCCGACACGGAGTTTCTCTGACAGAATTTCTACAACACGGAGTTTCTCCAACACGGAGTTTCTAAAACACGGAGTTTCTCCTACACGGAGTTTTCTCCAACACGGAGTTTCTCCAACACGGAGTTTCTCCAACAAGGAGTTTCTCCAACAAGGAGTTTCTCCAGCACGGAGTTTCTCCAACAAGGAATTTCTCCGACACAGAGTTTCTGCAACACGGAGTTTCTCCAACACGGAGTTTCTCCGACACGGAGTTTCTCTGACACAGAGTTTCTACAACACGGAGTTTCTCCAACACGGAGTTTCTAAAACACGGAGTTTCTCCAACACGGAGTTTCTCCAACACGGAGTTTCTCCAACACGGACTTTCTCCAACACAGAGTTTCTCCAACACGGAGATTCTCCGACGCGGAGTTTCTCCAACACGGAGTTTCTTCAACACGGAGTTTCTACAACATGGAGAATCTCCAACACGGAGTTTCTACAACATAAAGTTTCTCCAACACGGAGTTTCTCCAACACGGACATTCTCCAACACGGACTTTCTCCAACATGGAGTTTCTCTATCACGGAGTTTCTCCAACACAGAGTTTCTCCAACACGGAGTTTCTTCAACACGGAGTTTCTACAACATGGAGTTTCTCCAACACGGAGTTTCAACAACATAAAGTTTCTCCAACGCAGAGTTTCTCCAATACGAAGTTTCTTCGACATGGAGTTTCTCCAACATAAAGTTTCTCCAACACGGAGTTTTTCCAATACGGAGTTTCTCCGACACGGAGTTTCTCCAACACGGAGTTTCTCCAACACGGAGTTTCTCCAACGCGGAGTTTCTCCAACACGAAGTTTCTCCAGCGCGGAGTTTCTCCAACACGGAGTTTGTCCAACACGGAGTTTCTCCAGCACGGAGTTTCTCCAACAAGGACTTTCTCCAACACGGAGTTTCTCCGACACGGAGTTTCTCCGACACTGAGTTTCTCCGACACGGAGATTCTCCAACACGGAGTTTCTACAACATAAAGTTTCTCCAACAGGAAGTTTCTCCAACACGGAGTTTCTCCAACACGGACATTCTCCAACACGGACTTTCTCCAACATGGAGTTTCTCTAACACGGAGTTTCTCCAACACGGAGTTTCTCAAACACGGAGTTTCTTCAACACGGAGTTTCTACAACATGAAGTTTCTCCATCTCGGCGTTTCCCCAACACGGAGTTTCCACAACACGGAGTTTCTCCAACACGGAGTTTCTCCAACATGGAGTTTCTCCAACAAGGATTTTCTCCAACAAGGAGTTTCTCCAACCAGAAGGTTCTCCAACATGGAGTTTCTCTAACACGGAGTTTCTACAACAGGGAGTTTCTCCAACACGGAGTTTCTAAAACACGGAGTTTCTCCAACACGGAGTTTTCTCCAACACGGAGTTTCTCCAACACGGAGTTTCTCCAACAAGGAGTTTCTCCGACACAGAGTTTCTCCAACACGGAGTTTCTCCAACACGGAGTTTCTCCGACACGGAGTTTCTCTGACACAGAGTTTCTACAACACGGAGTTTCTCCAACACGGAGTTTCTTCAACACGGAGTTTCTACAACATGGAGTTTCCACAACACGGAGTTTCTCCAACACGGAGTTTTCTCCAACACGGAGTTTCTCCAACACGGAGTTTCTCCAACAAGGAGTTTCTCCGACACAGAGTTTCTCCAACACGGAGTTTCTCCAACACGGAGTTTCTCCGACACGGAGGTTCTCTGACACAGAGTTTCTACAACACGGAGTTTCTCCAACACGGAGTTTCTTCAACACGGAGTTTCTCACACGGAGTTTCTCCAACACGGAGTTTCTCCAACACGGAGTTTCTCCGACACGGAGTTTCTCTGACAGAATTTCTACAACACGGAGTTTCTCCAACACGGAGTTTCTAAAACACGGAGTTTCTCCTACACGGAGTTTTCTCCAACACGGAGTTTCTCCAACACGGAGTTTCTCCAGCACGGAGTTTCTCCAACAAGGAATTTCTCCGACACAGAGTTTCTCCAACACGGAGTTTCTCCAACACGGAGTTTCTCCGACACGGAGTTTCTCTGACACAGAGTTTCTACAACACGGAGTTTCTCCAACACGGAGTTTCTAAAACACGGAGTTTCTCCAACACGGAGTTTCTCCAACACGGAGTTTCTCCAACACGGACTTTCTCCAACACAGAGTTTCTCCAACACGGAGATTCTCCGACGCGGAGTTTCTCCAACACGGAGTTTCTTCAACACGGAGTTTCTACAACATGGAGTATCTCCAACACGGAGTTTCTACAACATAAAGTTTCTCCAACACGGAGTTTCTCCAACACGGACATTCTCCAACACGGACTTTCTCCAACATGGAGTTTCTCTATCACGGAGTTTCTCCAACACAGAGTTTCTCCAACACGGAGTTTCTTCAACACGGAGTTTCTACAACATGGAGTTTCTCCAACGCGGAGTTTCTCCAATACGAAGTTTCTTCGACATGAAGTTTCTCCAACATAAAGTTTCTCCAACACGGAGTTTCTCCAACACGGAGTTTCTCCAATACGGAGTTTCTCCGACACGGAGTTTCTCCAACACGGAGTTTCTCCAACACGGAGTTTCTCCAACGCGGAGTTTCTCCAACACGAAGTTTCTCCAGCGCGGAGTTTCTCCAACACGGAGTTTGTCCAACACAGAGTTCCTCCAACACGGAGTTTTTCGAACACGGAGTTTCTCCAGCGTGGAGTTTCTCCAACACGGAGTTGCTATAGCACGGAGTTTCTACAACAAGGATTTTCTCCAACACGAAGTTTCTCCAACACGGAGTTTCTCCAACACGGAGTTTCTCCAATACGGAGTTTCTCCGACACGGAGTTTCTCCAACATGGAGTTTCTCCAACACGGCGTTACCCCAACACGAAGTTTCCCCAGCACGGAGTTTCTCCAACACGGAGTTTCTCCAACACGGAGTTTCTCCAACAAGGACTTTCTCCAACACGGAGTTTCTCCGACACGGAGTTTCTCCGACACTGAGTTTCTCCGACACGGAGATTCTCCAACACGGAGTTTCTCCGACACGGAGTTTCTCCGACACAGAATTTCTCCAACACGGAGTTTCTCCGACACGGAGTTTCTCCGACACGGAGTTTCTCCAACGTGGAGTTTCTCCAACGTGGAGTTTCTCCAACGTGGAGTTTCTCCAACATGGCGTTTCCCCAACACGAAGTTTCCCCAGCACGGAGTTTCTCCAACACGGAGTTTCTCCAACAAGGAGTTTCTCAAACAAGGTTTTTTCCAACAAGGAGATTCTCCAACGTGGAGTGTCTCAAACACGGAGTTTCTCTAGCACGGAGTTTCTCCAACAGGGATTTTCTCCAACACGGAGTTTCTCTAACGTGGTGTTTCTCCAACACGGAATTTCTCCAACACAGAGTTTCTCCAACACGCAGTTTCTCCAACACGGAGTTTCTCCAGCGCGCAGTTTCTCCAACACGGACATTCTCCAACACGGACTTTCTCCAACATGAAGTTTCTCTAACACGGAGTTTCTCCAACACGGAGTTTCTCCAACACGGAGTTTCTCCGACACGGAGTTTCTCAGACACAGAGTTTCTACAACACAGAGTTTCTCCAACACGGAGTTTCTAAAACACGGAGTTTCTCCAACATGGAGTTTCTCTAACACGGAGTTTCTACAACACGGAGTTTCTCCAACACGGAGTTTATAAAACACGGAGTTTCTCCAACACGGAGTTTCTAAAACACGGAGTTTCTCCAACACGGAGTTTCTCCAACACGGAGTTTCTCCGACACGGAGTTGCTCCAACACGGAGTTGCTTCAACACGGAGTTTCTACAACATGGAGTTTCTCCAACACGGAGTTTCTACAACATAAAGTTTCTCCAACACGGAGTTTCTCCAACATGGAGTTTCTCCGACACAGACTTTCTCCGACACAGAGTTTCTCCGACACAGAGTTTCTCCAGCACGAAGTTTCTCCAACACGGAGTTTCTACAACATGGAGTTTCGCCAACACGAAGCTTCTACAACACGAAGTTTCTGCGACACGGAGTTTCTCCGACACGGACTTTCTCCGATACGAAGTTTCTCCAACACCGAGCTTCTCCAACACGGAGTTTCTCCAACACGGAGTTTCTGCAACACGGAGTTTCTCCAACACGAAGTCTCTCCAGCGCGGAGAATCTCCAGCGCGTAGTTTCCCCAGCGCTGATTTTCTGCAGCATGGAGTTTCTCCAACATGGAGTTTCTACAACTTGGATTATCTCCAAAACGGAGTTTCTACAACACGGAGTTTCTACAACACGTAGTTTCTACAACATAAAGTTTCTCCAACACGGAGTTTCTCCAACACGGACATTCTCCAACACGGACTTTCTCCAACATGGAGTTTCTCTAACACGGAGTTTCTCCAGCACGGAGTTTCCCCAACAAGGAATTTCTCCGACACAGAGTTTCTCCAACACGAAGTTTCTCCAACACGGAGTTTCTCCGACACGGAGTTTCTCTGACACAGAGTTTCTACAACACGGAGTTTCTCCAACACAGAGTTTCTAAAACACGGAGTTTCTCCAACACGGAGTTTCTCCAACACGGAGTTTCTCCAACACGGACTTTCTCCAACACGGAGTTTCTTCAACACGGAGTTTCTACAACATGAAGTTTCTCCATCTCGGCGTTTCCCCAACACGGAGTTTCCACAAAACGGAGTTTCTCCAACATGGAGTTTTTCCAACAAGGATTTTCTCCAACAAGGAGTTTCTCCAACCAGAAGGTTCTCCAACATGGAGTTTCTATATCACGGAGTTTCTACAACACGGAGTTTCTCCAACACGGAGTTTCTAAAACACGGAGTTTCTCCAACACGGAGTTTTCTCCAACACGGAGTTTCCCCAACACGGAGTTTCTCCAACAAGGAGTTTCTCCAGCACGGAGTTTCTCCAACAAGGAATTTCTCCGACACAGAGTTTCTCCAACACGGAGTTTCTCCAACACGGAGTTTCTCCGACACGGGGTTTCTCTGACACAGAGTTTCTACAACACGGAGTTTCTCCAACACGGAGTTTCTAAAACACGGAGTTTCTCCAACACGGAGTTTCTGCAACACGGAGTTTGTCCGACACGGAGTTTCTCCAACACGGAGTTTCTTCAACACAGAGTTTCTACAACATGGAGTTTCTCCAACACGAAGTTTCTACAACATAAAGTTTCTCCAACACGGAGTTTCTCCAACACGGAGTTTCTCCAACACGGACATTCTCCAACACGGACTTTCTCCAACATGGAGTTTCTCTAACACGGAGTTTCTCCAACACGGAGTTTCTCCAACACGGAGTTTCTTCAACACGAAGTTTCTACAACATGGAGTTTCTCCAACACGGAGTTTCTCCAACACGGAGTTTCTCCAATACGAAGTCTCTTCGACATGGAGTTGCTGTAGCACGGAGTTTCTCCAACAAGGATTTTCTCCAACACGAAGTTTCTCCACGACGGAGTTTCTCCAACACGAAGTTTCTCCAACACGGAGTTTCTCCAACACGGAGTTTCTCTAACACGGAGTTTCTCCGACTCGGAGTTTCTCCGACACGGAGTTTCTCCAACACGGCGTTTCTCCAACACGACGTTTCCCCAGCACGGAGTTTCTCCGACACAGAGTTTCTCCAACAAGGAGTTTCTCAAACAAGGTTTTTTCCAACAAGGAGATTCTCCAACGTGGAGTGTCTCAAACACGGAGTTTCTCTAGCACGGAGTTTCTCCAACACGGAGTTTCTCCAACACGGAGTTTCTCCGACACAGACTTTCTCCGACACAGAGTTTCTCCAACACAGATTTTCTCCAGCACGAAGTTTCTCCAACACGGAGTTTATATAGCAATAAGTACTCCAACACGGAGTTTCTACAAGGATTTTCGCCAACACGAAGTTTCTACAACACGGAGTTTCTGCGACACGGAGTTTCTCCGACACGGACTTTCTCCGATACGAAGTTTCTCCAACACGGAGCTTCTCCAACACGGAGTTTCTCCAACTCGGAGTTTCTCACACACGGAGTTTCTCCAACACGGAGTTTCTGCAACACGGAGTTTCTCCAACACGAAGTCTCTCCAGCGCGGAGATTCTCCAGCGCGTAGTTTCCCCAGCGCGGATTTTCTGCAGCATAGAGTTTCTCCAACATGGAGTTTCTCCAACATGGATTATCTCCAACACGGAGTTTCTACAACACGGAGTTTCTACAACACGGAGTTTCTTCAACAGGGAGTTTCTCCAACACAGAGTTTCTCCAACACGGAGTTTCTACAACATGGAGTTTCTCCAACACGGAGTTTCTACAACATAAATTTCTCCAACACGAAGTTTCTCCAACACGGAGTTTCTCCAACACGGACATTCTCCAACACGTACTTTCTCCAACATGGAGTTTCTCTAACACGGAGTTTCTCCAACACGGAGTTTCTCCAACACGGAGTTTCTTCAACACGGAGTTTCTACAACATGAAGTTTCTCCATCTCGGCGTTTCCCCAACACGGAGTTTCCACAACACGGAGTTTTTCCAACACGGAGTTTCTCCAACACGGAGTTTCTCTAACACGGAGTTTCTCCGACTCGGAGTTTCTCCGACACGGAGTTTCTCCAACACGGCGTTTCTCCAACACGACGTTTCCCCAGCGCGGAGTTTCTCCGACACAGAGTTTCTCCAACAAGGAGTTTCTCAAACAAGGTTTTTTCCAACAAGGAGATTCTCCAACGTGGAGTGTCTCAAACACGGAGTTTCTCTAGCACGGAGTTTCTCCAACACGGAGTTTCTCCAACACGGAGTTTCTCCGACACAGACTTTCTCCGACACAGAGTTTCTCCGACACAGAGTTTCTCCAGCACGAAGTTTCTCCAACACGGAGTTTATATAGCAATAAGTACTCCAACACGGAGTTTCTACAAGGAGTTTCGCCAACACGAAGTTTCTACAACACGGAGTTTCTGCGACACGGAGTTTCTCCGACACGGACTTTCTCCGATACGAAGTTTCTCCAACACGGAGCTTCTCCAACACGGAGTTTCTCCAACTCGGAGTTTCTCACACACGGAGTTTCTCCAACACGGAGTTTCTGCAACACGGAGTTTCTCCAGCACGAAGTCTCTCCAGCGCGGAGATTCTCCAGCGCGTAGTTTCCCCAGCGCGGATTTTCTGCAGCATGGAGTTTCTCCAACATGGAGTTTCTCCAACATGGATTATCTCCAACACGGAGTTTCTACAACACGGAGTTTCTACAACACGGAGTTTCTTCAACAGGGAGTTTCTCCAACACAGAGTTTCTCCAACACGGAGTTTCTACAACATGGAGTTTCTCCAACACGGAGTTTCTACAACATAAAGTTTCTCCAACACGAAGCTTCTCCAACACGGAGTTTCTCCAACACGGACATTCTCCAACACGTACTTTCTCCAACATGGAGTTTCTCTAACACGGAGTTTCTCCAACACGGAGTTTCTCCAACACGGAGTTTCTTCAACACGGAGTTTCTACAACATGAAGTTTCTCCATCTCGGCGTTTCCCCAACACGGAGTTTCCACAACACGGAGTTTTTCCAACACGGAGTTTCTCCAACATGGAGTTTCTCCAACAAGGATTTTCTCCAAGGAGTTTCTCCAACCAGAAGGTTCTCCAACATGGAGTTTCTCTAACACGGAGTTTCTACAACAGGGAGTTTCTCCAACACGGAGTTTCTAAAACACGGAGTTTCTCCAACACGGAGTTTTCTCCAACACGGAGTTTCTCCAACACGGAGTTTCTCCAACAAGGAGTTTCTCCAACAAGGAGTTTCTCCAGCACGGAGTTTCCCCAACAAGGAATTTCTCCGACACAGAGTTTCTCCAACACGGAGTTTCTCCAACACGGAGTTTCTCTGACACGGAGTTTCTCTGACACAGAGTTTCTACAACACGGAGTTTCTCCAACACAGAGTTTCTAAAACACGGAGTTTCTCCAACACGGAGTTTCTCCAACACGGAGTTTCTCCAACACGGACTTTCTCCAACACAGAGTTTCTCCGACACGGAGTTTCTCCAACACGGAGTTTCTTCAACACGGAGTTTCTACAACATGGAGTTTCCACAACACGGAGTTTCTCCAGCACGGAGTTTCTCCAACATGGAGTTTCTCCAACAAGGATTTTCTCCAACAAGGAGTTTCTCCAACAAGAAGGTTCTCCAACATTGAGTTTCTCTAACACGGAGTTTCTCCAACACGGAGTTTCTCCAACACGGAGTTTCTCCAACACGGAGTTTCTCCGACACAGAGTTTCTCTGACACAGAATTTCTACAACACAGTTTCTCCAACAAGCAATTTCTCAAACAAGGTTTTTTCCAACAAGGAGATTCTCCAACGTGGAGTGTCTCAAACACAGAGTTTCTCTAGCACGGAGTTTCTCCAACACGGAGTTTCTCCAACACGGAGTTTCTCCGACACAGACTTTCTCCGACACAGAGTTTCTCCGACACAGAGTTTCTCCAGCACGAAGTTTCTCCAACACGGAGTTTATCTAACAATAAGTTTCTGCAACACGGAGTTTCTACAACAATTAGTTTCGCCAACACGAAGTTTCTACAACACGGAGTTTCTGCGACACGGAGTTTCTCCGACACGGACTTTCTCCGATACGAAGTTTCTCCAGCACGGAGCTTCTCCAACACGGAGTTTCTCCAACTCGGAGTTTCTCACACACGGAGTTTCTCCAACACGGAGTTTCTGCAACACGGAGTTTCTCCAACACGAAGTCTCTCCGGCGCGGAGATTCTCCAGCGCGTAGTTTCCCCAGCGCGGATTTTCTGCAGCATGGAGTTTCTCCAACATGGAGTTTCTCCAACATAGATTATCTCCAACACGGAGTTTCTGCAACACGGAGTTTCTACAACACGGAGTTTCTTCAACAGGGAGTATCTCCAACACAGAGTTTCTCCAACACGGAGCTTCTACAACATGGAGTTTCTCCAACACGGAGTTTCTACAACATAAAGTTTCTCCAACAGGAAGTTTCTCCAACACGGAGTTTCTCCAACACGGACATTCTCCAACACGGACTTTCTCCAACATGGAGTTTCTCTAACACGGAGTTTCTCCAACACGGAGTTTCTCAAACACGGAGTTTCTTCAACACGGAGTTTCGACAACATGAAGTTTCTCCATCTCGGCGTTTCCCCAACACGGAGTTTCCACAACACGGAGTTTCTCCAACACGGAGTTTC
Organism: Amblyomma americanum; assembly: GCA_030143305.2. Classification (NCBI taxonomy): domain Eukaryota; kingdom Metazoa; phylum Arthropoda; class Arachnida; order Ixodida; family Ixodidae; genus Amblyomma; species Amblyomma americanum. Next base: position 205,461 of record JARKHS020011777.1, on the reverse strand, counting down.
TCCAACATGGAGTTTCTCCAACAAGGATTTTCTCCAACAAGGAGTTTCTCCAACCAGAAGGTTCTCCAACATGGAGTTTCTCTAACACGGAGTTTCTACAACAGGGAGTTTCTCCAACACGGAGTTTCTAAAACACGGAGTTTCTCCAACACGGAGTTTTCTCCAACACGGAGTTTCTCCAACACGGAGTTTCTCCAACAAGGAGTTTCTCCGACACAGAGTTTCTCCAACACGGAGTTTCTCCAACACGGAGTTTCTCCAACACGGAGTTTCTAAAACACGGAGTTTCTCCAACCCGGAGTTTCTCCAACACGGAGTTTCTCCAACACGGACTTTCTCCAACACAGAGTTTCTCCGACACGGAGTTTCTCCAACACGGAGTTTCTCCAGCACGGAGTTTATCCAACATGGAGTTTCTCCAACAAGAATTTTCTCCAACAAGGAGTTTCTCCAACAAGAAGGTTCTCCAACATGGAGTTTCTCTAACACGGAGTTTCTCCAACACGGAGTTTCTCCAACACGGAGTTTCTCCAACACGGAGTTTCTCCGACACGGAGTTTCTCTGACAGAGTTTCTACAACACGGAGTTTCTCCAACACGGAGTTTCTAAAACACGGAGTTTCTCCTACACGGAGTTTTCTCCTACACGGAGTTTCTCCAACACGGAGTTTCTCCAACAAGGAGTTTCTCCAACAAGGAGTTTCTCTAGCACGGAGTTTCTCCAACAAGGAATTTCTCCGACACAGAGTTTCTCCAACACGGAGTTTCTCCAACACGGAGTTTCTCCGACAAGGAGTTTCTCTGACACAGAGTTTCTCCAACACGGAGTTTCTCCAACACGGAGTTTCTAAAACACGGAGTTTCTCCAACACGGAGTTTCTCCAACACGGAGTTTCTCCAACACTGAGTTTCTCCAACACGGACTTTCTCCAACACAGAGTTTCTCCAACACGGAGATTCTCCGACGCGGAGTTTCTCCAACACGGAGTTTCTACAACATGGAGTATCTCCAACACGGAGTTTCTACAACATAAAGTTTCTCCAACACGGAGTTTCTCCAACACGGACATTCTCCAACACGGACTTTCTCCAACATGGAGTTTCTCTATCACGGAGTTTCTCCAACACAGAGTTTCTCCAACACGGAGTTTCTACAACATGGAGTATCTCCAACACGGAGTTTCTACAACATAAAGTTTCTCCAACACGGAGTTTCTCCAACACGGACATTCTCCAACACGGACTTTCTCCAACATGGAGTTTCTCTATCACGGAGTTTCTCCAGCACAGAGTTTCTCCAACACGGAGTTTCTTCAACACGGAGTTTCTACAACATGGAGTTTCTCCAACACGGAGTTTCTACAACATAAAGTTTCTCCAACACGGAGTTTCTCCAATACGAAGTTTCTTCGACATGGAGTTTCTCCAACATAAAGTTTCTCCAACACGGAGTTTCTCCAATACGGAGTTTCTCCGACACGGAGTTTCTCCAGCGCGGAGTTTCTCCAACACGGAGTTTGCCCAACACAGAGTTCCTCCAACACGAAGTTTTTCGAACACGGAGTTTCTCCAGCGTGGAGTTTCTCCAACACGGAGTTGCTATAGCACGGAGTTTCTACAACAAGGATTTTCTCCAACACGAAGTTTCTCCAACACGGAGTTTCTCCAACACGGAGTTTCTCCAACACGGAGTTTCTCCGACACGGAGTTTCTCCAACATGGAGTTTCTCCAACACGGCGTTACCCCAACACGAAGTTTCCCCAGTACGGAGTTTCTCCAACACGGAGTTTCTCCAACACGGAGTTTCTCCAACAAGGACTTTCTCCAACACGGAGTTTCTCCGACACGGAGTTTCTCCGACACTGAGTTTCTCCGACACGGAGATTCTCCAACACGGAGTTTCTCCGACACGGAGTTTCTCCGACACAGAATTTCTCCAACACGGAGTTTCTCCGACACGGAGTTTCTCCGACACGAAGTTTCTCCAACGTGGAGTTTCTCCAACGTGGAGTTTCTCCAACACGGCGTTTCCCCAACACGAAGTTTCCCCAGCACGGAGTTTCTCCAACACGGAGTTTCTCCAACAAGGAGTTTCTCAAACAAGGTTTTTTCCAACAAGGAGATTCTCCAACGTGGAGTGTCTTAAACACGGAGTTTCTCTAGCACGGAGTTTCTCCAACAGGGATTTTCTCCAACACGGAGTTTCTCTAACGTGGTGTTTCTCCAACACGGAGTTTCTCCAACACAGAGTTTCTCCAACACGCAGTTTCTCCAACACGGAGTTTCTCCAGCGCGGAGTTTCTCCAGCGCAGAGTTTCTCCAACACGGAGTTGCTATAGCACGGAGTTTCTCCAACAAGGATTTTCTCCAACACGGAGTTTCTCCAACACGGAGTTTCTCCAACACGGAGTTTCCCCGACACGGAGTTTCTCCAACACGGAGTTTCTCCAACATGGAGTTTCTCCGACACGGAGATTCTCCAAGAGGGAGTTCCTCCAACACGGAGTTTCTCCGACATGGAGTTTCTCCAACACGGAGTTTCTCCGACACAGTTTCTACAACACGAAGTTTCTCCAGCACGAAGTTTCTCCATCACGGAGTTTCTCTAACAATAAGTTATCCAACACGAAGTTTCTCCAGCGCGGAGTTTCTCCAACACGGAGTTTCTCCAACACAGAGTTCCTCCAACACGGAGTTTTTCGAACACGGAGTTCCTCCAGCGCGGAGTTTCTCCAACACGGAGTTGCTGTAGCACGGAGTTTCTCCAACAAGGATTTTCTCCAACACGAAGTTTCTCCACGACGGAGTTTCTCCAACACGAAGTTTCTCCAACACGGAGTTTCTACAACACGGAGTTTCTCCAACACGGAGTTTCTCTAACACGGAGTTTCTCCGACTCGGAGTTTCTCCGACACGGAGTTTCTCCAACACGGCGTTTCCCCAACACGAAGTTTCCCCAGCACGGAGTTTCTCCGACACAGAGTTTCTCCAACAAGGAGTTTCTCAAACAAGGTTTTTTCCAACAAGGAGATTCTCCAACGTGGAGTGTCTCAAACACGGAGTTTCTCTAGCACGGAGTTTCTCCAACACGGAGTTTCTCCAACACGGAGTTTCTCCGACACAGACTTTCTCCGACGCAGAGTTTCTCCGACACAGAGTTTCTCCAGCACGAAGTTTCTCCAACACGGAGTTTATATAACAATAAGTACTCCAACACGGAGTTTCTACAAGGAGTTTCGCCAACACGAAGTTTCTACAACACGGAGTTTCTGCGACACGGAGTTTCTCCGACACGGACGTTCTCCGATACGAAGTTTCTCCAACACGGAGCTTCTCCAACACGGAGTTTCTCCAACTCGGAGTTTCTCACACACGGAGTTTCTCCAACACGGAGTTTCTGCAACACGGAATTTCTCCAACACGAAGTCTCTCCAGCGCGGAGATTCTCCAGCGCGTAGTTTCCCCAGCGCGGATTTTCTGCAGCATGGAGTTTCTCCAACATGGAGTTTCTCCAACATGGATTATCTCCAACACGGAGTTTCTACAACACGGAGTTTCTACAACACAGAGTTTCTTCAACAGGGAGTTTCTCCAACACAGAGTTTCTCCAACACGGAGTTTCTACAACATGGAGTTTCTCCAACACGGAGTTTCTACAACATAGTTTCTCCAACACGAAGTTTCTCCAACACGGAGTTTCTCCAACACGGACATTCTCCAACACGTACTTTCTCCAACATGGAGTTTCTCTAACACGGAGTTTCTCCAACACGGAGTTTCTCCAACACGGAGTTTCTTCAACACGGAGTTTCTACAACATGAAGTTTCTCCATCTCGGCGTTTCCCCAACACGGAGTTTCTACAACACGGAGTTTTTCCAACACGGAGTTTCTCCAACATGGAGTTTCTCCAACAAGGATTTTCTCCAAGGAGTTTCTCCAACCAGAAGGTTCTCCAACATGGAGTTTCTCTAACACGGAGTTTCTACAACAGGGAGTTTCTCCAACACGGAGTTTCTAAAACACGGAGTTTCTCCAACACGGAGTTTTCTCCAACACGGAGTTTCTCCAACACGGAGTTTCTCCAACAAGGAGTTTCTCCAACAAGGAGTTTCTCCAGCACGGAGTTTCCCCAACAAGGAATTTCTCCGACACAGAGTTTCTCCAACACGGAGTTTCTCCAACACGGAGTTTCTCCGACACGGAGTTTCTCTGACACAGAGTTTCTACAACACGGAGTTTCTCCAACACAGAGTTTCTAAAACACGGAGTTTCTCCAACACGGAGTTTCTCCAACACGGAGTTTCTCCAACACGGACTTTCTCCAACACAGAGTTTCTCCGACACCGAGTTTCTCCAACACGGAGTTTCTTCAACACGGAGTTTCTACAACATGGAGTTTCCACAACACGGAGTTTCTCCAGCACGGAGTTTCTCCAACATGGAGTTTCTCCAACAAGGATTTTCTCCAACAAGGAGTTTCTCCAACAAGAAGGTTCTCCAACATTGAGTTTCTCTAACACGGAGTTTCTCCAACACGGAGTTTCTCCAACACGCAGTTTCTCCAACACGGAGTTTCTCCGACACAGAGTTTCTCTGACACAGAATTTCTACAACACAGTTTCTCCAACAAGCAGTTTCTCAAACAAGGTTTTTCCAACAAGAAGTTTCCGAACACGGAGTTTCTCCAGCGCGGAGTTTCTCCAACACGGAGTTGCTATAGCACGGAGTTTCTCCAACAAGGATTTTCTCCAACACGAAGTTTCTCCGCCACGGAGTTTATCCAACATGGAGTTTCTCCAACACGGCGTTTCCCCAACACGAAGTTTCCCCAGCACGGAGTTTCTCCAACACGGAGTTTCTCCAACAAAGTGTTTCTCAAACAAGGCTTTTCCAACAAGGAGATTCTCCAACGTGGAGTGTCTCAAACACGGAGTTTCTCTAGCACGGAGTTTCTCCAACACGGAGTTTCTCCAGCGCGGAGTTTCTCCAGCGCAGAGTTTCTCCAACACGGAGTTGCTATAGCACGGAGTTTCTCCAACAAGGATTTTCTCCAACACGGAGTTTCTCCAACACGGAGTTTCTCCAACACGGAGTTTCCCAGCCACGGAGTTTCTCCAACACGGAGTTTCTCCAACATGGAGTTTCTCCGACACGGAGATTCTCCAAGAGGGAGTTCCTCCAACACGGAGTTTCTCCGACATGGAGTTTCTCCAACACGGAGTTTCTCCGACACAGTTTCTACAACACGAAGTTTCTCCAGCACGAAGTTTCTCCATCACGGAGTTTCTCTAACAATAAGTTTCTCCAACACAGAGTTTCTCCAACACGAAGTTTCTACAACATGGAGTTTCGCCAACACGAAGCTTCAACAACACGGAGTTTCTCCAACACGACGTTTCTACAACATGGAGTTTCTACAACACGAAGTTTCTGCGACACGGAGTTTCTCCGACACGGACTTTCTCTGATACGAACTTTCTGCAACACGGAGCTTCTCCAACACGGAGTTTCTCCAACTCGGAGTTTCTCACACACGGAGTTTCTCCAACACGGAGTTTCTGCAACACGGAGTTTCTCCAACACGAAGTCTCTCCAGCGCGGAGATTCTCCAGCGCGTAGTTTCCCCAGCGCGGATTTTCTGCAGCATGGAGTTTCTCCAACATGGAGTTTCTCCAACATGGATTATCTCCAACACGGAGTTTCTACAACACGGAGTTTCTTCAACAGGGAGTTTCTCCAACACAGTTTCTCCAACACGGAGTTTCTACAACATGGAGTTTCTCCAACACGGAGTTTCTACAACATAAAGTTTCTCCAACACGAAGTTTCTCCAACACGGAGTTTCTCCAACACGGACATTCTCCAACACGGACTTTCTCCAACATGGAGTTTCTCTAACACGGAGTTTCTCGAACACGGAGTTTCTTCAACACGAAGTTTCTACAACATGAAGTTTCTGCATCTCGGCGTTTCCCCAACACGAAGTTTCCACAACACGGAGTTTCTCCAACACGGAGTTTCTCCAACACGGAGTTTCTCCAACATGGAGTTTCTCCAACAAGGATTTTCTCCAACAAGGAGTTTCTCCAACCAGAAGGTTCTCCAACATGGAGTTTCTCTAACACGGAGTTTCTACAACAGGGAGTTTCTCCAACACGGAGTTTCTAAAACACGGAGTTTCTCCAACACAAAGTTTTCTCCAACACGGAGTTTCTCCAACACGGAGTGTCTCCAACAAGGAGTTTCTCCAACACGGAGTTTCTCACACACGGAGTTTCTCCAACACGGAGTTTCTGCAACACGGAGTTTCTCCAACACGAAGTCTCTCCAGCGCGGAGATTCTCCAGCGCGTAGTTTCCCAGCGCGGATTTTCTGCAGCACGGAGTTTCTCCAACATGGAGTTTCTCCAACATTGATTATCTCCAACACGGAGTTTCTACAACACGGAGTTTCTACAACACGGAGTATCTTCAACAGGGAGTTTCTCCAACACAGAGTTTCTCCAACACGGAGTTTCTACAACATGGAGTTTCTCCAACACGGAGTTTCTACAACATAAAGTTTCTCCAACACGGAGTTTCTCCAACACGGAGTTTCTCCAACACGGACATTCTCCAACACGGACTTTCTCCAACATTGAGTTTCTCTAACACGGAGTTTCTCCAACACGGAGTTTTCCAACACGGAGTTTCTTCAACACGGAGTTTCTCCAACAAGGATTTTCTCCAACAAGAAGTTTCTCCAACCAGAAGGTTCTCCAACATGGTGTTTCTCTAACACGGAGTTTCTACAACAGGGAGTTTCTCCAACACGGAGTTTCTAAAACACGGAGTTTCTCCAACACGGAGTTTTCTCCAACACGGAGTTTCTCCAACACGGAGTTTCTCCAACAAGGAGTTTCTCCGACACAGAGTTTCTCCAACACGGAGTTTCTCCAACACGGAGTTTCTCCGACACGGAGTTTCTCTGACACAGTTTCTACAACACGGAGTTTCTCCAACACGGAGTTTCTTCAACACGGAGTTTCTACAACATGGAGTTTCCACAACACGGAGTTTCTCCAGCACGGAGTTTCTCCAACATGGAGTTTCTCCAACAAGGATTTTCTCCAACAAGGCGTTTCTCCAACAAGAAGGTTCTCCAACATGGAGTTTCTCTAACACGGAGTTTCTCCAACACGGAGTTTCTCCAACACGGAGTTTCTCCGACACGGAGTTTCTCTGACAGAATTTCTACAACACGGAGTTTCTCCAACACGGAGTTTCTAAAACACGGAGTTTCTCCTACACGGAGTTTTCTCCAACACGGAGTTTCTCCAACACGGAGTTTCTCCAGCACGGAGTTTCTCCAACAAGGAATTTCTCCGACACAGAGTTTCTCCAACACGGAGTTTCTCCAACACGGAGTTTCTCCGACACGGAGTTTCTCTGACACAGAGTTTCTACAACACGGCGTTTCTCCAACACGGAGTTTCTAAAACACGGAGTTTCTCCAACACGGAGTTTCTCCAACACGGAGTTTCTCCAACATGGACTTTCTCCAACACAGAGTTTCTCCAACACGGAGATTCTCCGACGCGGAGTTTCTCCAACACGGAGTTTCTTCAACACGGAGTTTCTACAACATGGAGTATCTCCAACACGGAGTTTCTACAACATAAAGTTTCTCCAACACGGAGTTTCTCCAACACGGACATTCTCCAACACGGACTTTCTCCAACATGGAGTTTCTCTATCACGGAGTTTCTCCAACACAGAGTTTCTCCAACACGGAGTTTCTTCAACACGGAGTTTCTACAACATGGAGTTTCTCCAACACGGAGTTTCTACAACATAAAGTTTCTCCAACGAGGAGTTTCTCCAATACGAAGTTTCTTCGACATGGAGTTTCTCCAACATAAAGTTTCTCCAACACGGAGTTTCTCCAATACGGAGTTTCTCCGACACGGAGTTTCTCCAACACGGAGTTTCTCCAACACGGAGTTTCTCCAACGCGGAGTTTCTCCAACACGAAGTTTCTCCAGCGCGGAGTTTCTCCAACACGGAGTTTGTCCAACACAGAGTTCCTCCAACACGGAGTTTTTCGAACACGGAGTTTCTCCAGCGTGGAGTTTCTCCAACACGGAGTTGCTATAGCACGGAGTTTCTACAACAAGGATTTTCTCCAACACGAAGTTTCTCCAACACGGAGTTTCTCCAACACGGAGTTTCTCCAACACGGAGTTTCTCCGACACGGAGTTTCTCCAACATGGAGTTTCTCCAACACGGCGTTACCCCAACACGAAGTTTCCCCAGCACGGAGTTTCTCCAACACGGAGTTTCTCCAACACGGAGTTTCTCCAACAAAGACTTTCTCCAACACGGAGTTTCTCCGACACGGAGTTTCTCCGACACTGAGTTTCTCCGACACGGAGATTCTCCAACACGGAGTTTCTCCGACACGGAGTTTCTCCGACACAGAATTTCTCCAACACGGAGTTTCTCCGACAAGGAGTTTCTCCGACACGGAGTTTCTCCAACGTGGAGTTTCTCCAACATGGCGTTTCCCCAACACGAAGTTTCCCCAGCACGGAGTTTCTCCAACACGGAGTTTCTCCAACAAGGAGTTTCTCAAACAAGGTTTTTTCCAACAAGGAGATTCTCCAACGTGGAGTGTCTCAAACACGGAGTTTCTCTAGCACGGAGTTTCTCCAACAGGGATTTTCTCCAACACGGAGTTTCTCTAACGTGGTGTTTCTCCAACACGGAATTTCTCCAACACAGAGTTTCTCCAACACGCAGTTTCTCCAACACGGAGTTTCTCCAGCGCGGAGTTTCTCCAACACGGACATTCTCCAACACGGACTTTCTCCAACATGGAGTTTCTCTAACACGGAGTTTCTCCAACACGGAGTTTCTCCAACACGGAGTTTCTCCGACACGGAGTTTCTCAGACACAGAGTTTCTACAACACAGAGTTTCTCCAACACGGAGTTTCTAAAACACGGAGTTTCTCCAACATGGAGTTTCTCTAACACGGAGTTTCTACAACACGGAGTTTCTCCAACACGGAGTTTATAAAACACGGAGTTTCTCCAACACGGAGTTTTCTCCAACACGGAGTTTCTCCAACACGGAGTTTCACCAACGCGGACATTCTCCAACACGGACTTTCACCAACATGGAGTTTCTCCAACACGGAGTTTCTAAAACACGGAGTTTCTCCAACACGGAGTTTCTCCAACACGGAGTTTCTCCGACACGGAGTTGCTCCAACACGGAGTTGCTTCAACACGGAGTTTCTACAACATGGAGTTTCTCCAACACGGAGTTTCTACAACATAAAGTTTTTCCAACACGGAGTTTCTCCAACATGAAGTTTCTACAACATGGAGTTTCTCCGACACAGAGTTTCTCCGACACAGAGTTTCTCCAGCACGAAGTTTCTCCAACACGGAGGTTCTACAACATGGAGTTTCGCCAACACGAAGCTTCTACAACACGAAGTTTCTGCGACACGGAGTTTCTCCGACACGGACTTTCTCCGATACGAAGTTTCTCCAACACCGAGCTTCTCCAACACGGAGTTTCTCCAACACGGAGTTTCTGCAACACGGAGTTTCTCCAACACGAAGTCTCTCCAGCGCGGAGATTCTCCAGCGCGTAGTTTCCCCAGCGCTGATTTTCTGCAGCATGGAGTTTCTCCAACATGGAGTTTCTACAACTTGGATTATCTCCAAAACGGAGTTTGTACAACACGGAGTTTCTACAACACGTAGTTTCTACAACATAAAGTTTCTCCAACACGGAGTTTCTCCAACACGGACATTCTCCAACACGGACTTTCTCCAACATGGAGTTTCTCTAACACGGAGTTTCTCCAGCACGGAGTTTCCCCAACAAGGAATTTCTCCGACACAGAGTTTCTCCAACACGAAGTTTCTCCAACACGGAGTTTCTCCGACACGGAGTTTCTCTGACACAGAGTTTCTACAACACGGAGTTTCTCCAACACAGAGTTTCTAAAACACGGAGTTTCTCCAACACGGAGTTTCTCCAACACGGAGTTTCTCCAACACGGACTTTCTCCAACACGGAGTTTCTTCAACACGGAGTTTCTACAACATGAAGTTTCTCCATCTCGGCGTTTCCCCAACACGGAGTTTCCACAAAACGGAGTTTCTCCAACATGGAGTTTTTCCAACAAGGATTTTCTCCAACAAGGAGTTTCTCCAACCAGAAGGTTCTCCAACATGGAGTTTCTATATCACGGAGTTTCTACAACACGGAGTTTCTCCAACACGGAGTTTCTAAAACACGGAGTTTCTCCAACACGGAGTTTTCTCCAACACGGAGTTTCCCCAACACGGAGTTTCTCCAACAAGGAGTTTCTCCAGCACGGAGTTTCTCCAACAAGGAATTTCTCCGACACAGAGTTTCTCCAACACGGAGTTTCTCCAACACGGAGTTTCTCCGACACGGAGTTTCTCTGACACAGAGTTTCTACAACACGGAGTTTCTCCAACACGGAGTTTCTAAAACACGGAGTTTCTCCAACACGGAGTTTCTGCAACACGGAGTTTGTCCGACACGGAGTTTCTCCAACACGGAGTTTCTTCAACACAGAGTTTCTACAACATGGAGTTTCTCCAACACGAAGTTTCTACAACATAAAGTTTCTCCAACACGGAGTTTCTCCAACACGGAGTTTCTCCAACACGGACATTCTCCAACACGGACTTTCTCCAACATGGAGTTTCTCTAACACGGAGTTTCTCCAACACGGAGTTTCTCCAACACGGAGTTTCTTCAACACGAAGTTTCTACAACATGGAGTTTCTCCAACACGGAGTTTCTCCAACACGCAGTTTCTCCAATACGAAGTCTCTTCGACATGGAGTTGCTGTAGCACGGAGTTTCTCCAACAAGGATTTTCTCCAACACGAAGTTTCTCCACGACGGAGTTTCTCCAACACGAAGTTTCTCCAACACGGAGTTTCTCCAACACGGAGTTTCTCTAACACGGAGTTTCTCCGACTCGGAGTTTCTCCGACACGGAGTTTCTCCAACACGGCGTTTCTCCAACACGACGTTTCCCCAGCACGGAGTTTCTCCGACACAGAGTTTCTCCAACAAGGAGTTTCTCAAACAAGGTTTTTTCCAACAAGGAGATTCTCCAACGTGGAGTGTCTCAAACACGGAGTTTCTCTAGCACGGAGTTTCTCCAACACGGAGTTTCTCCAACACGGAGTTTCTCCGACACAGACTTTCTCCGACACAGAGTTTCTCCGACACAGAGTTTCTCCAGCACGAAGTTTCTCCAACACGGAGTTTATATAGCAATAAGTACTCCAACACGGAGTTTCTACAAGGAGTTTCGCCAACACGAAGTTTCTACAACACGGAGTTTCTGCGACACGGAGTTTCTCCGACACGGACTTTCTCCGATACGAAGTTTCTCCAACACGGAGCTTCTCCAACACGGAGTTTCTCCAACTCGGAGTTTCTCACACACGGAGTTTCTCCAACACGGAGTTTCTGCAACACGGAGTTTCTCCAACACGAAGTCTCTCCAGCGCGGAGATTCTCCAGCGCGTAGTTTCCCCAGCGCGGATTTTCTGCAGCATAGAGTTTCTCCAACATGGAGTTTCTCCAACATGGATTATCTCCAACACGGAGTTCCTACAACACGGAGTTTCTACAACACGGAGTTTCTTCAACAGGGAGTTTCTCCAACACAGAGTTTCTCCAACACGGAGTTTCTACAACATGGAGTTTCTCCAACACGGAGTTTCTACAACATAAATTTCTCCAACACGAAGTTTCTCCAACACGGAGTTTCTCCAACACGGACATTCTCCAACACGTACTTTCTCCAACATGGAGTTTCTCTAACACGGAGTTTCTCCAACACGGAGTTTCTCCAACACGGAGTTTCTCCAACATGGAGTTTCTACAACTTGGATTATCTCCAAAACGGAGTTTCTACAACACGGAGTTTCTACAACACGTAGTTTCTACAACATAAAGTTTCTCCAACACGGTTTTCTCCAACACGGACATTCTCCAACACGGACTTTCTCCAACATGGAGTTTCTCTAACACGGAGTTTCTCCAGCACGGAGTTTCCCCAACAAGGAATTTCTCCGACACAGAGTTTCTCCAACACGAAGTTTCTCCAACACGGAGTTTCTCCGACACGGAGTTTCTCTGACACAGAGTTTCTACAACACGGAGTTTCTCCAACACAGAGTTTCTAAAACACGGAGTTTCTCCAACACGGAGTTTCTCCAACACGGAGTTTCTCCAACACGGACTTTCTCCAACACGGAGTTTCTTCAACACGGAGTTTCTACAACATGAAGTTTCTCCATCTCGGCGTTTCCCCAACACGGAGTTTCCACAAAACGGAGTTTCTCCAACATGGAGTTTTTCCAACAAGGATTTTCTCCAACAAGGAGTTTCTCCAACCAGAAGGTTCTCCAACATGGAGTTTCTATATCACGGAGTTTCTACAACACGGAGTTTCTCCAACACGGAGTTTCTAAAACACGGAGTTTCTCCAACACGGAGTTTTCTCCAACACGGAGTTTCCCCAACACGGAGTTTCTCCAACAAGGAGTTTCTCCAGCACGGAGTTTCTCCAACAAGGAATTTCTCCGACACAGAGTTTCTCCAACACGGAGTTTCTCCAACACGGAGTTTCTCCGACACGGAGTTTCTCTGACACAGAGTTTCTACAACACGGAGTTTCTCCAACATGGAGTTTCTAAAACACGGAGTTTCTCCAACACGGAGTTTCTGCAACACGGAGTTTGTCCGACACGGAGTTTCTCCAACACGGAGTTTCTTCAACACAGAGTTTCTACAACATGAAGTTTCTCCAACACGAAGTTTCTACAACATAAAGTTTCTCCAACACGGAGTTTCTCCAACACGGAGTTTCTCCAACACGGACATTCTCCAACACGGACTTTCTCCAACATGGAGTTTCTCTAACACGGAGTTTCTCCAACACGGAGTTTCTCCAACACGGAGTTTCTCCAACACGAAGTTTCTACAACACGGAGTTTCTCCAACACGGAGTTTCTCCAACACGGAGTTTCTCCAACACGAAGTCTCTTCGACATGGAGTTGCTGTAGCACGGAGTTTCTCCAACAAGGATTTTCTCCGACACGAAGTTTCTCCACGCCGGAGTTTCTCCAACACGAAGTTTCTCCAACACGGAGTTTCTCCAACACGGAGTTTCTCCAACACGGACTTTCTCTAACACGGAGTTTCTCCGACTCGGAGTTTCTCCGACACGGAGTTTCTCCAACACGGCGTTTCTCCAACACGACGTTTCCCCAGCACGGAGTTTCTCCGACACAGAGTTTCTCCAACAAGGAGTTTCTCAAACAAGGTTTTTTCCAACAAGGAGATTCTCCAACGTGGAGTGTCTCAAACACGGAGTTTCTCTAGCACGGAGTTTCTCCAACACGGAGTTTCTCCAACACGGAGTTTCTCCGACACAGACTTTCTCCGACACAGAGTTTCTCCGACACAGAGTTTCTCCAGCACGAAGTTTCTCCAACACGGAGTTTATATAGCAATAAGTACTCCAACACGGAGTTTCTACAAGGAGTTTCGCCAACACGAAGTTTCTACAACACGGAGTTTCTGCGACACGGAGTTTCTCCGACACGGACTTTCTCCGATACGAAGTTTCTCCAACACGGAGCTTCTCCAACACGGAGTTTCTCCAACTCGGAGTTTCTCACACACGGAGTTTCTCCAACACGGAGTTTCTGCAACACGGAGTTTCTCCAACACGAAGTCTCTCCAGCGCGGAGATTCTCCAGCGCGTAGTTTCCCCAGCGCGGATTTTCTGCAGCATGGAGTTTCTCCAACATGGAGTTTCTCCAACATGGATTATCTCCAACACGGAGTTTCTACAACACGGAGTTTCTACAACACGGAGTTTCTTCAACAGGGAGTTTCTCCAACACAGAGTTTCTCCAACACGGAGTTTCTACAACATGGAGTTTCTCCAACACGGAGTTTCTACAACATAAAGTTTCTCCAACACGAAGTTTCTCCAACACGGAGTTTCTCCAACACGGACATTCTCCAACACGTACTTTCTCCAACATGGAGTTTCTCTAACACGGAGTTTCTCCAACACGGAGTTTCTCCAACACGGAGTTTCTTCAACACGGAGTTTCTACAACATGAAGTTTCTCCATCTCGGCGTTTCCCCAACACGGAGTTTCCACAACACGGAGTTTTTCCAACACGGAGTTTCTCCAACATGGAGTTTCTCCAACAAGGATTTTCTCCAAGGAGTTTCTCCAACCAGAAGGTTCTCCAACATGGAGTTTCTCTAACACGGAGTTTCTACAACAGGGAGTTTCTCCAACACGGAGTTTCTAAAACACGGAGTTTCTCCAACACGGAGTTTTCTCCAACACGGAGTTTCTCCAACACGGAGTTTCTCCAACAAGGAGTTTCTCCAACAAGGAGTTTCTCCAGCACGGAGTTTCCCCAACAAGGAATTTCTCCGACACAGAGTTTCTCCAACACGGAGTTTCTCCAACACGGAGTTTCTCCGACACGGAGTTTCTCTGACACAGAGTTTCTACAACACGGAGTTTCTCCAACACAGAGTTTCTAAAACACGGAGTTTCTCCAACACGGAGTTTCTCCAACACGGAGTTTCTCCAACACGGACTTTCTCCAACACAGAGTTTCTCCGACACGGAGTTTCTCCAACACGGAGTTTCTTCAACACGGAGTTTCTACAACATGGAGTTTCCACAACACGGAGTTTCTCCAGCACGGAGTTTCTCCAACATGGAGTTTCTCCAACAAGGATTTTCTCCAACAAGGAGTTTCTCCAACAAGAAGGTTCTCCAACATTGAGTTTCTCTAACACGGAGTTTCTCCAACACGGAGTTTCTCCAACACGGAGTTTCTCCAACACGGAGTTTCTCCGACACAGAGTTTCTCTGACACAGAATTTCTACAACACAGTTTCTCCAACAAGCAGTTTCTCAAACAAGGTTTTTCCAACAAGGAGATTCTCCAACGTGGAGTGTCTCAAACACGGAGTTTCTCTAGCACGGAGTTTCTCCAACACGGAGTTTCTCCAACACGGAGTTTCTCCGACACAGACTTTCTCCGACACAGAGTTTCTCCGACACAGAGTTTCTCCAGCACGAAGTTTCTCCAACACGGAGTTTATCTAACAATAAGTTTCTGCAACACGGAGTTTCTACAACAATTAGTTTCGCCAACACGAAGTTTCTACAACACGGAGTTTCTGCGACACGGAGTTTCTCCGACACGGACTTTCTCCGATACGAAGTTTCTCCAGCACGGAGCTTCTCCAACACGGAGTTTCTCCAACTCGGAGTTTCTCACACACGGAGTTTCTCCAACACGGAGTTTCTGCAACACGGAGTTTCTCCAACACGAAGTCTCTCCGGCGCGGAGATTCTCCAGCGCGTAGTTTCCCCAGCGCGGATTTTCTGCAGCATGGAGTTTCTCCAACATGGAGTTTCTCCAACATAGATTATCTCCAACACGGAGTTTCTGCAACACGGAGTTTCTACAACACGGAGTTTCTTCAACAGGGAGTATCTCCAACACAGAGTTTCTCCAACACGGAGCTTCTACAACATGGAGTTTCTCCAACACGGAGTTTCTACAACATAAAGTTTCTCCAACAGGAAGTTTCTCCAACACGGAGTTTCTCCAACACGGACATTCTCCAACACGGACTTTCTCCAACATGGAGTTTCTCTAACACGGAGTTTCTCCAACACGGAGTTTCTCAAACACGGAGTTTCTTCAACACGGAGTTTCGACAACATGAAGTTTCTCCATCTCGGCGTTTCCCCAACACGGAGTTTCCACAACACGGAGTTTCTCCAACACGGAGTTTCTCCAACATGGAGTTTCTCCAACAAGGATTTTCTCCAACAAGGAGTTTCTCCAACCAGAAGGTTCTCCAACATGGAGTTTCTCTAACACGGAGTTTCTACAACAGGGAGTTTCTCCAACACGGAGTTTCTAAAACACGGAGTTTCTCCAACACGGAGTTTTCTCCAACACGGAGTTTCTCCAACACGGAGTTTCTCCAACAAGGAGTTTCTCCGACACAGAGTTTCTCCAACACGGAGTTTCTCCAACACGGAGTTTCTCCAACACGGAGTTTCTAAAACACGGAGTTTCTCCAACCCGGAGTTTCTCCAACACGGAGTTTCTCCAACACGGACTTTCTCCAACACAGAGTTTCTCCGACACGGAGTTTCTCCAACACGGAGTTTCTTCAACACGGAGTTTCTACAACATGGAGTTTCCACAACACGGAGTTTCTCCAGCACGGAGTTTATCCAACATGGAGTTTCTCCAACAAGAATTTTCTCCAACAAGGAGTTTCTCCAACAAGAAGGTTCTCCAACATGGAGTTTCTCTAACACGGAGTTTCTCCAACACGGAGTTTCTCCAACACGGAGTTTCTCCAACACGGAGTTTCTCCGACACGGAGTTTCTCTGACAGAGTTTCTACAACACGGAGTTTCTCCAACACGGAGTTTCTAAAACACGGAGTTTCTCCTACACGGAGTTTTCTCCTACACGGAGTTTCTCCAACACGGAGTTTCTCCAACAAGGAGTTTCTCCAACAAGGAGTTTCTCTAGCACGGAGTTTCTCCAACAAGGAATTTCTCCGACACAGAGTTTCTCCAACACGGAGTTTCTCCAACACGGAGTTTCTCCGACAAGGAGTTTCTCTGACACAGAGTTTCTACAACACGGAGTTTCTCCAACACGGAGTTTCTAAAACACGGAGTTTCTCCAACACGGAGTTTCTCCAACACGGAGTTTCTCCAACACGGAGTTTCTCCAACACGGAGTTTCTCCAACACGGAGATTCTCCGACGCGGAGATTCTCCGACGCGGAGTTTCTCCAACACGGAGTTTCTACAACATGGAGTATCTCCAACACGGAGTTTCTACAACATAAAGTTTCTCCAACACGGAGTTTCTCCAACACGGACATTCTCCAACACGGACTTTCTCCAACATGGAGTTTCTCTATCACGGAGTTTCTCCAACACAGAGTTTCTCCAACACGGAGTTTCTACAACATGGAGTATCTCCAACACGGAGTTTCTACAACATAAAGTTTCTCCAACACGGAGTTTCTCCAACACGGACATT
The DNA here is from genome assembly GCA_030143305.2 of Amblyomma americanum. Classification (NCBI taxonomy): domain Eukaryota; kingdom Metazoa; phylum Arthropoda; class Arachnida; order Ixodida; family Ixodidae; genus Amblyomma; species Amblyomma americanum. The sequence continues at coordinate 188,273 of JARKHS020011777.1, read as the reverse complement.
CTCCAACACGGACTTTCTCCAACATGGAGTTTCTCTATCACGGAGTTTCTCCAGCACAGAGTTTCTCCAACACGGAGTTTCTTCAACACGGAGTTTCTACAACATGGAGTTTCTCCAACACGGAGTTTCTACAACATAAAGTTTCTCCAACACGGAGTTTCTCCAATACGAAGTTTCTTCGACATGGAGTTTCTCCAACATAAAGTTTCTCCAACACGGAGTTTCTCCAATACGGAGTTTCTCCGACACGGAGTTTCTCCAGCGCGGAGTTTCTCCAACACGGAGTTTGCCCAACACAGAGTTCCTCCAACACGGAGTTTTTCGAACACGGAGTTTCTCCAGCGTGGAGTTTCTCCAACACGGAGTTGCTATAGCACGGAGTTTCTACAACAAGGATTTTCTCCAACACGAAGTTTCTCCAACACGGAGTTTCTCCAACACGGAGTTTCTCCAACACGGAGTTTCTCCGACACGGAGTTTCTCCAACATGGAGTTTCTCCAACACGGCGTTACCCCAACACGAAGTTTCCCCAGTACGGAGTTTCTCCAACACGGAGTTTCTCCAACACGGAGTTTCTCCAACAAGGACTTTCTCCAACACGGAGTTTCTCCGACACGGAGTTTCTCCGACACTGAGTTTCTCCGACACGGAGATTCTCCAACACGGAGTTTCTCCGACACGGAGTTTCTCCGACACAGAATTTCTCCAACACGGAGTTTCTCCGACACGGAGTTTCTCCGACACGAAGTTTCTCCAACGTGGAGTTTCTCCAACGTGGAGTTTCTCCAACACGGCGTTTCCCCAACACGAAGTTTCCCCAGCACGGAGTTTCTCCAACACGGAGTTTCTCCAACAAGGAGTTTCTCAAACAAGGTTTTTTCCAACAAGGAGATTCTCCAACGTGGAGTGTCTCAAACACGGAGTTTCTCTAGCACGGAGTTTCTCCAACAGGGATTTTCTCCAACACGGAGTTTCTCTAACGTGGTGTTTCTCCAACACGGAGTTTCTCCAACACAGAGTTTCTCCAACACGCAGTTTCTCCAACACGGAGTTTCTCCAGCGCGGAGTTTCTCCAGCGCAGAGTTTCTCCAACACGGAGTTGCTATAGCACGGAGTTTCTCCAACAAGGATTTTCTCCAACACGGAGTTTCTCCAACACGGAGTTTCTCCAACACGGAGTTTCCCCGACACGGAGTTTCTCCAACACGGAGTTTCTCCAACATGGAGTTTCTCCGACACGGAGATTCTCCAAGAGGGAGTTCCTCCAACACGGAGTTTCTCCGACATGGAGTTTCTCCAACACGGAGTTTCTCCGACACAGTTTCTACAACACGAAGTTTCTCCAGCACGAAGTTTCTCCATCACGGAGTTTCTCTAACAATAAGTTATCCAACACGAAGTTTCTCCAGCGCGGAGTTTCTCCAACACGGAGTTTCTCCAACACAGAGTTCCTCCAACACGGAGTTTTTCGAACACGGAGTTTCTCCAGCGCGGAGTTTCTCCAACACGGAGTTGCTGTAGCACGGAGTTTCTCCAACAAGGATTTTCTCCAACACGAAGTTTCTCCACGACGGAGTTTCTCCAACACGAAGTTTCTCCAACACGGAGTTTCTCCAACACGGAGTTTCTCCAACACGGAGTTTCTCTAACACGGAGTTTCTCCGACTCGGAGTTTCTCCGACACGGAGTTTCTCCAACACGGCGTTTCCCCAACACGAAGTTTCCCCAGCACGGAGTTTCTCCGACACAGAGTTTCTCCAACAAGGAGTTTCTCAAACAAGGTTTTTTCCAACAAGGAGATTCTCCAACGTGGAGTGTCTCAAACACGGAGTTTCTCTAGCACGGAGTTTCTCCAACACGGAGTTTCTCCAACACGGAGTTTCTCCGACACAGACTTTCTCCGACACAGAGTTTCTCCGACACAGAGTTTCTCCAGCACGAAGTTTCTCCAACACGGAGTTTATATGACAATAAGTACTCCAACACGGAGTTTCTACAAGGAGTTTCGCCAACACGAAGTTTCTACAACACGGAGTTTCTGCGACACGGAGTTTCTCCGACACGGACTTTCTCCGATACGAAGTTTCTCCAACACGGAGCTTCTCCAACACGGAGTTTCTCCAACTCGGAGTTTCTCACACACGGAGTTTCTCCAACACGGAGTTTCTGCAACACGGAGTTTCTCCAACACGAAGTCTCTCCAGCGCGGAGATTCTCCAGCGCGTAGTTTCCCCAGCGCGGATTTTCTGCAGCATGGAGTTTCTCCAACATGGAGTTTCTCCAACATGGATTATCTCCAACACGGAGTTTCTACAACACGGAGTTTCTACAACACAGAGTTTCTTCAACAGGGAGTTTCTCCAACACAGAGTTTCTCCAACACGGAGTTTCTACAACATGGAGTTTCTCCAACACGGAGTTTCTACAACATAAAGTTTCTCCAACACGAAGTTTCTCCAACACGGAGTTTCTCCAACACGGACATTCTCCAACACGTACTTTCTCCAACATGGAGTTTCTCTAACACGGAGTTTCTCCAACACGGAGTTTCTCCAACACGGAGTTTCTTCAACACGGAGTTTCTACAACATGAAGTTTCTCCATCTCGGCGTTTCCCCAACACGGAGTTTTTCCAACACGGAGTTTCTCCAACATGGAGTTTCTCCAACAAGGATTTTCTCCAAGGAGTTTCTCCAACCAGAAGGTTCTCCAACACGGAGTTTCTCTAACACGGAGTTTCTACAACAGGGAGTTTCTCCAACACGGAGTTTCTAAAACACGGAGTTTCTCCAACACGGAGTTTTCTCCAACACGGAGTTTCTCCAACACGGAGTTTCTCCAACAAGGAGTTTCTCCAACAAGGAGTTTCTCCAGCACGGAGTTTCCCCAACAAGGAATTTCTCCGACACAGAGTTTCTCCAACACGGAGTTTCTCCAACACGGAGTTTCTCCGACACGGAGTTTCTCTGACACAGAGTTTCTACAACACGGAGTTTCTCCAACACAGAGTTTCTAAAACACGGAGTTTCTCCAACACGGAGTTTCTCCAACACGGAGTTTCTCCAACACGGACTTTCTCCAACACAGAGTTTCTCCGACACCGAGTTTCTCCAACACGGAGTTTCTTCAACACGGAGTTTCTACAACATGGAGTTTCCACAACACGGAGTTTCTCCAGCACGGAGTTTCTCCAACATGGAGTTTCTCCAACAAGGATTTTCTCCAACAAGGAGTTTCTCCAACAAGAAGGTTCTCCAACATTGAGTTTCTCTAACACGGAGTTTCTCCAACACGGAGTTTCTCCAACACGCAGTTTCTCCAACACGGAGTTTCTCCGACACAGAGTTTCTCTGACACAGAATTTCTACAACACAGTTTCTCCAACAAGCAGTTTCTCAAACAAGGTTTTTCCAACAAGGAGTTTCCGAACACGGAGTTTCTCCAGCGCGGAGTTTCTCCAACACGGAGTTGCTATAGCACGGAGTTTCTCCAACAAGGATTTTCTCCAACACGAAGTTTCTCCGCCACGGAGTTTATCCAACATGTAGTTTCTCCAACACGGCGTTTCCCCAACACGAAGTTTCCCCAGCACGGAGTTTCTCCAACACGGAGTTTCTCCAACAAAGTGTTTCTCAAGCAAGGCTTTTCCAACAAGGAGATTCTCCAACGTGGAGTGTCTCAAACACGGAGTTTCTCTAGCACGGAGTTTCTCCAACAGGAATTTTCTCCAACACAGAGTTTCTCCAACACGGAGTTTCTCCAACACGGAGTTTCTCCAGCGCGGAGTTTCTCCAGCGCAGAGTTTCTCCAACACGGAGTTGCTATAGCACGGAGTTTCTCCAACAAGGATTTTCTCCAACACGGAGTTTCTCCAACACGGAGTTTCTCCAACACGGAGTTTCCCAGACACGGAGTTTCTCCAACACGGAGTTTCTCCAACATGGAGTTTCTCCGACACGGAGATTCTCCAAGAGGGAGTTCCTCCAACACGGAGTTTCTCCGACATGGAGTTTCTCCAACACGGAGTTTCTCCGACACAGTTTCTATAACACGAAGTTTCTCCAGCACGAAGTTTCTCCATCACGGAGTTTCTCTAACAATAAGTTTCTCCAACACAGAGTTTCTCCAACACGAAGTTTCTACAACATGGAGTTTCGCCAACACGAAGCTTCAACAACACGGAGTTTCTCCAACACGACGTTTCTACAACATGGAGTTTCTACAACACGAAGTTTCTGCGACACGGAGTTTCTCCGACACGGACTTTCTCTGATACGAACTTTCTGCAACACGGAGCTTCTCCAACACAGAGTTTCTCCAACTCGGAGTTTCTCACACACGGAGTTTCTCCAACACGGAGTTTCTGCAACACGGAGTTTCTCCAACACGAAGTCTCTCCAGCGCGGAGATTCTCCAGCGCGTAGTTTCCCCAGCGCGGATTTTCTGCAGCATGGAGTTTCTCCAACATGGAGTTTCTCCAACATGGATTATCTCCAACACGGAGTTTCTACAACACGGAGTTTCTTCAACAGGGAGTTTCTCCAACACAGTTTCTCCAACACGGAGTTTCTACAACATGGAGTTTCTCCAACACGGAGTTTCTACAACATAAAGTTTCTCCAACACGAAGTTTCTCCAACACGGAGTTTCTCCAACACGGACATTCTCCAACACGGACTTTCTCCAACATGGAGTTTCTCTAACACGGAGTTTCTCCAACACGGAGTTTCTTCAACACGAAGTTTCTACAACATGAAGTTTCTGCATCTCGGCGTTTCCCCAACACGAAGTTTCCACAACACGGAGTTTCTCCAACACGGAGTTTCTCCAACACGGAGTTTCTCCAACATGGAGTTTCTCCAACAAGGATTTTCTCCAACAAGGAGTTTCTCCAACCAGAAGGTTCTCCAACATGGAGTTTCTCTAACACGGAGTTTCTACAACAGGGAGTTTCTCCAACACGGAGTTTCTAAAACACGGAGTTTCTCCAACACAAAGTTTTCTCCAACACGGAGTTTCTTCAACACGGAGTGTCTCCAACAAGGAGTTTCTCCAACACGGAGTTTCTCACACACGGAGTTTCTCCAACACGGAGTTTCTGCAACACGGAGTTTCTCCAACACGAAGTCTCTCCAGCGCGGAGATTCTCCAGCGCGTAGTTTCCCAGCGCGGATTTTCTGCAGCACGGAGTTTCTCCAACATGGAGTTTCTCCAACATGGATTATCTCCAACACGGAGTTTCTACAACACGGAGTTTCTACAACACGGAGTATCTTCAACAGGGAGTTTCTCCAACACAGAGTTTCTCCAACACGGAGTTTCTACAACATGGAGTTTCTCCAACACGGAGTTTCTACAACATAAAGTTTCTCCAACACGGAGTTTCTCCAACACGGAGTTTCTCCAACACGGACATTCTCCAACACGGACTTTCTCCAACATTGAGTTTCTCTAACACGGAGTTTCTCCAACACGGAGTTTTCCAACACGGAGTTTCTTCAACACGGAGTTTCTCCAACAAGGATTTTCTCCAACAAGGAGTTTCTCCAACCAGAAGGTTCTCCAACATGGAGTTTCTCTAACACGGAGTTTCTACAACACGGAGTTTCTCCAACACAGAGTTTCTAAAACACGGAGTTTCTTCAACACGGAGTTTTCTCCAACACGGAGTTTCTCCAACACGGAGTTTCTCCAACACGGACATTCTCCAACACGGACTTTCTCCAACATGGAGTTTCTCCAACACGGAGTTTCTAAAACACCGAGTTTCTCCAACGCGGAGTTTCTCCAACACGGAGTTTCTCCGACACGGAGTTTCTCCAACACGGAGTTTCTTCAACACGGAGTTTCTACAACATGGAGTTACTCCAACACGGAGTTTCTACAACATAAAGTTTCTCCAACACGGAGTTTCTCCAACACGGACATTCTCCAACACAGACTTTCTCCAACATGGAATTTCTCTAACACGGAGTTTCTCCAACACGGAGTTTCTTCAACACGGAGTTTCTACAACATGGAGTTTCTCCAACACGGAGTTTCTACAACATAAAGTTTCTCCAACACGGAGTTTCTCCAATACGAAGTTTCTTCGACATGGAGTTTCTCTAATATAAAGTTTCTCCAACACGGAGTTTCTCCAATACGGAGTTTCTCCGACACGGAGTTTCTCCAACACGGAGTTTCTCCAACACGGAGTTTCTCCAACGCGGAGTTTCTACAACAGGGAGTTTCTCCAACACGGAGTTTCTAAAACACGGAGTATCTCCAACACGGAGTTTTCTCCAACACGGAGTTTCTCCAACACGGAGTTTCTCCAACAAGGAGTTTCTCCAACAAGGAGTTTCTCCAGCACGGAGTTTCCCCAACAAGGAATTTCTCCGACACAGAGTTTCTCCAACACGGAGTTTCTCCAACACGGAGTTTCTCCGACACGGAGTTTCTCTGACACAGAGTTTCTACAACACGGAGTTTCTCCAACACAGAGTTTTTAAACACGGAGTTTCTCCAACACGGAGTTTCTCCAACACGGAGTTTCTCCAACACGGACTTTCTCCAACACAGAGTTTCTCCGACACGGAGTTTCTCCAACACGGAGTTTCTTCAACACGGAGTTTCTACAACATGGAGTTTCCACAACACGGAGTTTCTCCAGCACGGAGTTTCTCCAACATGGAGTTTCTCCGCACAAGGATTTTCTCCAACAAGGAGTTTCTCCAACATGAAGGTTCTCCAACTTTGAGTTTCTCTAACACGGAGTTTCTCCAACACGGAGTTTCTCCAACACGGAGTTTCTCCGACACAGAGTTTCTCTGACACAGAATTTCTACAACACAGTTTCTCCAACAAGCAGTTTCTCAAGCAAGGTTTTTTCCAACAAGGAGATTCTCCAACGTGGAGTGTCTCAAACACGGAGTTTCTCTAGCACGGAGTTTCTCCAACACGGAGTTTCTCCAACACGGAGTTTCTCCGACACAGACTTTCTCCGACACAGAGTTTCTCCGACACAGAGTTTCTCCAGCACGAAGTTTCTCCAACACGGAGTTTATCTAACAATAAGTTTCTGCAACACGGAGTTTCTACAACAAGGAGTTTCGCCAACACGAAGTTTCTACAACACGGAGTTTCTGCGACACGGAGTTTCTCCGACACGGACTTTCTCCGATACGAAGTTTCTCCAGCACGGAGCTTCTCCAACACGGAGTTTCTCCAACTCGGAGTTTCTCAAGCACGGAGTTTCTCCAACACGGAGTTTCTGCAACACGGAGTTTCTCCAACACGAAGTCTCTCCGGCGCGGAGATTCTCCAGCGCGTAGTTTCCCCAGCGCGGATTTTCTGCAGCATGGAGTTTCTCCAACATGGAGTTTCTCCAACATAGATTATCTCCAACACGGAGTTTCTACAACACGGAGTTTCTACAACACGGAGTTTCTTCAAAAGGGAGTATCTCCAACACAGAGTTTCTCCAACACGGAGCTTCTACAACATGGAGTTTCTCCAACACGGAGTTTCTACAACATAAAGTTTCTCCAACAGGAAGTTTCTCCAACACGGAGTTTCTCCAACACGGACATTCTCCAACACGGACTTTCTCCAACATGGAGTTTCTCTAACACGGAGTTTCTCCAACACGGAGTTTCTCAAACACGGAGTTTCTTCAACACGGAGTTTCGACAACATGAAGTTTCTCCATCTCGGCGTTTCCCCAACACGGAGTTTCCACAACACGGAGTTTCTCCAACACGGAGTTTCTCCAACATGGAGTTTCTCCAACAAGGATTTTCTCCAACAAGGAGTTTCTCCAACCAGAAGGTTCTCCAACATGGAGTTTCTCTAACACGGAGTTTCTACAACAGGGAGTTTCTCCAACACGGAGTTTCTAAAACACGGAGTTTCTCCAACACGGAGTTTTCTCCAACACGGAGTTTCTCCAACACGGAGTTTCTCCAACAAGGAGTTTCTCCGACACAGAGTTTCTCCAACACGGAGTTTCTCCAACACGGAGTTTCTCCAACACGGAGTTTCTAAAACACGGAGTTTCTCCAACCCGGAGTTTCTCCAACACGGAGTTTCTCCAACACGGACTTTCTCCAACACAGAGTTTCTCCGACACGGAGTTTCTCCAACACGGAGTTTCTCCAACACGGAGTTTCTACAACATGGAGTTTCCACAACACGGAGTTTCTCCAGCACGGAGTTTCTCCAACATGGAGTTTCTCCAACAAGAATTTTCTCCAACAAGGAGTTTCTCCAACAAGAAGGTTCTCCAACATGAGTTTCTCTAACACGGAGTTTCTCCAACACGGAGTTTCTCTAACACGGAGTTTCTCCAACACGGAGTTTCTCCGACACGGAGTTTCTCTGACAGAGTTTCTCTGACAGAGTTTCTCCAACACGGAGTTTCTAAAACACGGAGTTTCTCCTACACGGAGTTTTCTCCTACACGGAGTTTCTCCAACACGGAGTTTCTCCAACAAGGAGTTTCTCCAACATGGAGTTTCTGCGACACGGAGTTTCTCCGACACGGACTTTCTCCGATACGAAGTTTCTCCAGCACGGAGCTTCTCCAACACGGAGTTTCTCCAACACGGAGTTTCTCCAAGCACGGAGTTTCTCCAACACGGAGTTTCTGCAACACGGAGTTTCTCCAACACGGAGTCTCTCCGGCGCGGAGATTCTCCAGCGCGTAGTTTCCCCAGCGCGGATTTTCTGCAGCATGGAGTTTCTCCAACATGGAGTTTCTCCAACATAGAGTTATCTCCAACACGGAGTTTCTCCAACACGGAGTTTCTACAACACGGAGTTTCTTCAACAGGGAGTATCTCCAACACAGAGTTTCTCCAACACGGAGCTTCTACAACATGGAGTTTCTCCAACACGGAGTTTCTACAACATAAAGTTTCTCCAACAGGAAGTTTCTCCAACACGGAGTTTCTCCAACACGGACATTCTCCAACACGGACTTTCTCCAACATGGAGTTTCTCTAACACGGAGTTTCTCCAACACGGAGTTTCTCAACACGGAGTTTCTTCAACACGGAGTTTCTACAACATGAAGTTTCTCCATCTCGGCGTTTCCCCAACACGGAGTTTCCACAACACGGAGTTTCTCCAACACGGAGTTTCTCCAACATGGAGTTTCTCCAACAAGGATTTTCTCCAACAAGGAGTTTCTCCAACCAGAAGGTTCTCCAACATGGAGTTTCTCTAACACGGAGTTTCTACAACAGGGAGTTTCTCCAACACGGAGTTTCTAAAACACGGAGTTTCTCCAACACGGAGTTTTCTCCAACACAGAGTTTCTCCAACACGGAGTTTCTCCAACAAGGAGTTTCTCCGACACAGAGTTTCTCCAACACGGAGTTTCTCCAACACGGAGTTTCTCCAACACGGAGTTTCTAAAACACGGAGTTTCTCCAACCCGGAGTTTCTCCAACACGGAGTTTCTCCAACACGGACTTTCTCCAACACAGAGTTTCTCCGACACGGAGTTTCTCCAACACGGAGTTTCTCCAACACGGAGTTTCTACAACATGGAGTTTCCACAACACGGAGTTTCTCCAGCACGGAGTTTCTCCGACACGGAGTTTCTCCAACAAGGAGTTTCTCCAACACGGAGTTTCTCCAACAAGAAGGTTCTCCAACATGGAGTTTCTCTAACACGGAGTTTCTCCGACACGGAGTTTCTCCAACACGGAGTTTCTCCAACACGGAGTTTCTCCGACACGGAGTTTCTCCGACACGGAGTTTCTCAACACGGAGTTTCTCCAACACGGAGTTTCTAAAACACGGAGTTTCTCCTACACGGAGTTTTCTCCTACACGGAGTTTCTCCAACACGGAGTTTCTCCAACAAGGAGTTTCTCCAACAAGGAGTTTCTCTAGCACGGAGTTTCTCCAACAGGAGTTTCTCCGACACAGAGTTTCTCCAACACGGAGTTTCTCCAACACGGAGTTTCTCCGACACGGAGTTTCTCTGACACAGAGTTTCTACAACACGGAGTTTCTCCAACACGGAGTTTCTAAAACACGGAGTTTCTCCAACACGGAGTTTCTCCAACACGGAGTTTCTCCAACACGGACTTTCTCCAACACAGAGTTTCTCCAACACGGAGATTCTCCGACGCGGAGTTTCTCCAACACGGAGTTTCTTCAACACGGAGTTTCTACAACATGGAGTATCTCCAACACGGAGTTTCTACAACATAAAGTTTCTCCAACACGGAGTTTCTCCAACACGGACATTCTCCAACACGGACTTTCTCCAACATGGAGTTTCTCTATCACGGAGTTTCTCCAACACAGAGTTTCTCCAACACGGAGTTTCTACAACATGGAGTATCTCCAACACGAAGTTTCTACAACATAAAGTTTCTCCAACACGGAGTTTCTCCAACACGGACATTCTCCAACACGGACTTTCTCCAACATGGAGTTTCTCTATCACGGAGTTTCTCCAACACAGAGTTTCTCCAACACGGAGTTTCTTCAACACGGAGTTTCTACAACATGGAGTTTCTCCAACACGGAGTTTCTACAACATAAAGTTTCTCCAACACGGAGTTTCTCCAACGGAGTTTCTCGACATGGAGTTTCTCCAACAGGAGTTTCTCCAACACGGAGTTTCTCCAACACGGAGTTTCTCCGAACACGGAGTTTCTCCAGCGTGGAGTTTCTCCAACACGGAGTTGCTCATAGCACGGAGTTTCTACAACAAGGAGTTTCTCCAACACGAAGTTTCTCCAACACGGAGTTTCTCCAACACGGAGTTTCTCCAACACGGAGTTTCTCCGACACGGAGTTTCTCCAACACGGAGTTTCTCCAACACGGAGTTTCTCCAACACGAAGTTTCTCCAGCACGGAGTTTCTCCAACACGGAGTTTCTCCAACACGGAGTTTCTCCAACACGGAGTTTCTCCAGACACGGAGTTTCTCCAGACACGGAGTTTCTCCGACACTGAGTTTCTCCGACACGGAGATTCTCCAACACGGAGTTTCTCCGACACGGAGTTTCTCCGACACAGAATTTCTCCAACACGGAGTTTCTCCGACACGGAGTTTCTCCGACACGGAGTTTCTCCAACGTGGAGTTTCTCCAACGTGGAGTTTCTCCAACACGGCGTTTCCCCAACACGAAGTTTCCCCAGCACGGAGTTTCTCCAACACGGAGTTTCTCCAACAAGGAGTTTCTCCAACAAGGTTTTCTCCAACAAGGAGATTCTCCAACGTGGAGTGTCTCAAACACGGAGTTTCTCTAGCACGGAGTTTCTCCAACAGGGATTTTCTCCAACACGGAGTTTCTCTAACAGTGGTGTTTCTCCAACACGGAGTTTCTCCAACACAGAGTTTCTCCAACACGCAGTTTCTCCAACACGGAGTTTCTCCAGCGCGGAGTTTCTCCAGCGCAGAGTTTCTCCAACACGGAGTTGCTGTAGCACGGAGTTTCTCCAACAAGGATTTTCTCCAACACGGAGTTTCTCCAACACGGAGTTTCTCCAACACGGAGTTTCTCCAACACGGAGTTTCTCCAACACGGAGTTTCTCCAACACGGAGTTTCTCCAACACGGAGTTTCTCCAGACTCGGAGTTTCTCCAACACGGAGTTTCTCCAACACGGAGTTTCCTCCAACACGGAGTTTCTCCAGACACGGAGTTTCTCCGACACAGAGTTTCTCCAACAAGGAGTTTCTCAAACAAGGTTTTTTCCAACAAGGAGATTCTCCAACGTGGAGTGTCTCAAACACGGAGTTTCTCTAGCACGGAGTTTCTCCAACACGGAGTTTCTCCAACACGGAGTTTCTCCGACACAGGCTATCTCCGACACAGAGTTTCTCCGACACAGAGTTTCTCCAGCACGAAGTTTCTCCAACACGGAGTTTATCTAACAATAAGTTTCTCCAACACGGAGTTTCTACAACAGGAGTTTCGCCAACACGAAGTTTCTACAACACGGAGTTTCTGCGACACGGAGTTTCTCCGACACGGACTTTCTCCGATACGAAGTTTCTCCAACACGGAGCTTCTCCAACACGGAGTTTCTCCAACTCGGAGTTTCTCACACACGGAGTTTCTCCAACACGGAGTTTCTGCAACAAGGAGTTTCTCCAACACGAAGTCTCTCCAGCGCGGAGATTCTCCAGCGCGTAGTTTCCCCAGCGCGGATTTTCTGCAGCATGGAGTTTCTCCAACATGGAGTTTCTCCAACATGGATTATCTCCAACACGGAGTTTCTACAACACGGAGTTTCTACAACACGGAGTTTCTTCAACAGGGAGTTTCTCCAACACAGAGTTTCTCCAACACGGAGTTTCTACAACATGGAGTTTCTCCAACACGGAGTTTCTACAACATAAAGTTTCTCCAACACGAAGTTTCTCCAACACGGAGTTTCTCCAACACGGACATTCTCCAACACGGACTTTCTCCAACATGGAGTTTCTCTAACACGGAGTTTCTCCAACACGGAGTTTCTCCAACACGGAGTTTCTTCAACACGGAGTTTCTACAACATGAAGTTTCTCCATCTCGGCGTTTCCCCAACACGGAGTTTCCACAACACGGAGTTTCTCCAACACGGAGTTTCTCCAACATGGAGTTTCTCCAACAAGGATTTTCTCCAACAGGAGTTTCTCCAACCAGAAGGTTCTCCAACATGGAGTTTCTCTAACACGGAGTTTCTACAACAGGGAGTTTCTCCAACACGGAGTTTCTAAAACACGGAGTTTCTCCAACACGGAGTTTTCTCCAACACGGAGTTTCTCCAACACGGAGTTTCTCCAACAAGGAGTTTCTCCGACACAGAGTTTCTCCAACACGGAGTTTCTCCAACACGGAGTTTCTCCGACACGGAGTTTCTCCGACACAGAGTTTCTCCAACACGGAGTTTCTCCAACACAGAGTTTCTCCGACACGGAGTTTCTCCAACACGGAGTTTCTTCAACACGGAGTTTCTACAACATGGAGTTTCCACAACACGGAGTTTCTCCAGCACGGAGTTTCTCCAACATGGAGTTTCTCCAACAAGGATTTTCTCCAACAAGGAGTTTCTCCAACAAGAAGGTTCTCCAACATGGAGTTTCTCTAACACGGAGTTTCTCCAACACAGAGTTTCTCCAACACGCAGTTTCTCCAACACGGAGTTTCTCCGACACAGAGTTTCTCTGACACAGAATTTCTACAACACAGTTTCTCCAACAAGCAGTTTCTCAAACAAGGTTTTTCCAACAAGGAGATTCTCCAACGTGGAGTGTCTCAAACACGGAGTTTCTCTAGCACGGAGTTTCTCCAACACGGAGTTTCTCCAACACGGAGTTTCTCCGACACAGACTTTCTCCGACACAGAGTTTCTCCGACACAGAGTTTCTCCAGCACGAAGTTTCTCCAACACGGAGTTTATCTAACAATAAGTTTCTGCAACACGGAGTTTCTCCTACACGGAGTTTCGCCAACACGGAGTTTCTCCAACACGGAGTTTCTGCGACACGGAGTTTCTCCGACACGGACTTTCTCCGACACGAAGTTTCTCCAGCACGGAGCTTCTCCAACACGGAGTTTCTCCAACACGGAGTTTCTCACACACGGAGTTTCTCCAACACGGAGTTTCTGCAACACGGAGTTTCTACAACATAAAGTTTCTCCAACACGGAGTTTCTCCAATACGAAGTTTCTTCGACATGGAGTTTCTCCAACATAAAGTTTCTCCAACACGGAGTTTCTCCAATATGGAGTTTCTCCGACACGGAGTTTCTCCAGCGCGGAGTTTCTCCAACACGGAGTTTGCCCAACACAGAGTTCCTCCAACACGGAGTTTTTCGAACACGGAGTTACTCCAGCGTGGAGTTTCTCCAACACGGAGTTGCTATAGCACGGAGTTTCTACAACAAGGATTTTCTCCAACACGAAGTTTCTCCAACACGGAGTTTCTCCAACACGGAGTTTCTCCAACACGGAGTTTCTCCAACACGGAGTTTCTCCGACACGGAGTTTCTCCAACATGGAGTTTCTCCAACACGGCGTTACCCCAACACGAAGTTTCCCCAGTACGGAGTTTCTCCAACACGGAGTTTCTCCAACACGAAGTTTCTCCAACAAGGACTTTCTCCAACACGGAGTTTCTCCGACACGGAGTTTCTCCGACACTGAGTTTCTCCGACACGGAGATTCTCCAACACGGAGTTTCTCCGACACGGAGTTTCTCCAACACAGAAGTTTCTCCAACACGGAGTTTCTCCGACACGGAGTTTCTCCAACACGGAGTTTCTCCAACGTGGAGTTTCTCCAACATGGAGTTTCTCCAACACGGCGTTTCCCCAACACGAAGTTTCCCCAGCACGGAGTTTCTCCAACACGGAGTTTCTCCAACAAGGAGTTTCTCCAACAAGGATTTTCTCCAACACGGAGATTCTCCAACGTGGAGTGTCTCAAACACGGAGTTTCTCTCAGCACGGAGTTTCTCCAACAGGGAGTTTCTCCAACACGGAGTTTCTCTAACGTGGAGTTTCTCCAACACGGAGTTTCTCCAACACAGAGTTTCTCCAACACGCAGTTTCTCCAACACGGAGTTTCTCCAGCGCGGAGTTTCTCCAGCGCAGAGTTTCTCCAACACGGAGTTGCTATAGCACGGAGTTTCTCCAACAAGGATTTTCTCCAACACGGAGTTTCTCCAACACGGAGTTTCTCCAACATGGATTTTCCCCGACACGGAGTTTCTCCAACACGGAGTTTCTCCAACATGGAGTTTCTCCGACACAGAGATTCTCCAAGAGGCAGTTCCTCCAACACGGAGTTTCTCCGACATGGAGTTTCTCCAACACGGAGTTTCTCCGACACAGTTTCTACAACACGAAGTTTCTCCAGCACGAAGTTTCTCCATCACGGAGTTTCTCCAACGCGGAGTTTCTACAACAGGGAGTTTCTCCAACACGGAGTTTCTAAAACACGGAGTTTCTCCAACACGGAGTTTTCTCCAACACGGAGTTTCTCCAACACGGAGTTTCTCCAACAAGGAGTTTCTCCAACAAGGAGTTTCTCCAGCACGGAGTTTCCCCAACAAGGAATTTCTCCGACACAGAGTTTCTCCAACACGGAGTTTCTCCAACACGGAGTTTCTCCGACACGGAGTTTCTCTGACACAGAGTTTCTACAACACGGAGTTTCTCCAACACAGAGTTTTTAAACACGGAGTTTCTCCAACACGGAGTTTCTCCAAAACGGAGTTTCTCCAACACGGACTTTCTCCAACACAGAGTTTCTCCGACACGGAGTTTCTCCAACACGGAGTTTCTTCAACACGGAGTTTCTACAACATGGAGTTTCCACAACACGGAGTTTCTCCAGCACGGAGTTTCTCCAACATGGAGTTTCTCCAACAAGGATTTTCTCCAACAAGGAGTTTCTCCAACAAGAAGGTTCTCCAACATTGAGTTTCTCTAACACGGAGTTTCTCCAACACTAAGTTTCTCCAACACGGAGTTTCTCCGACACAGAGTTTCTCTGACACAGAATTTCTACAACACAGTTTCTCCAACAAGCAGTTTCTCAAACAAGGTTTTTTCCAACAAGGAGATTCTCCAACGTGGAGTGTCTCAAACACGGAGTTTCTCTAGCACGGAGTTTCTCCAACACGGAGTTTCTCCAACACGGAGTTTCTCCGACACAGACTTTCTCCGACACAGAGTTTCTCCGACACAGAGTTTCTCCAGCACGAAGTTTCTCCAACACGGAGTTTATCTAACAATAAGTTTCTGCAACACAGAGTTTCTACAACAATTAGTTTCGCCAACACGAAGTTTCTACAACACGGAGTTTCTGCGACACGGAGTTTCTCCGACACGGACTTTCTCCGATACGAAGTTTCTCCAGCACGGAGCTTCTCCAACACGGAGTTTCTCCAACTCGGAGTTTCTCACACACGGAGTTTCTCCAACACGGAGTTTCTGCAACACGGAGTTTCTCCAACACGAAGTCTCTCCGGCGCGGAGATTCTCCAGCGCGTAGTTTCCCCAGCGCGGATTTTCTGCAGCATGGAGTTTCTCCAACATGGAGTTTCTCCAACATAGATTATCTCCAACACGGAGTTTCTGCAACACGGAGTTTCTACAACACGGAGTTTCTTCAACAGGGAGTATCTCCAACACAGAGTTTCTCCAACACGGAGCTTCTACAACATGGAGTTTCTCCAACACGGAGTTTCTACAACATAAAGTTTCTCCAACAGGAAGTTTCTCCAACACGGAGTTTCTCCAACACGGACATTCTCCAACACGGACTTTCTCCAACATGGAGTTTCTCTAACACGGAGTTTCTCCAACACGGAGTTTCTCAAACACGGAGTTTCTTCAACAAGGAGTTTCGACAACATGAAGTTTCTCCATCTCGGCGTTTCCCCAACACGGAGTTTCCACAACACGGAGTTTCTCCAACACGGAGTTTCTCCAACATGAAGTTTCTCCAACAAGGATTTTCTCCAACAAGGAGTTTCTCCAACCAGAAGGTTCTCCAACATGGAGTTTCTCTAACACGGAGTTTCTACAACAGGGAGTTTCTCCAACACGGAGTTTCTAAAACACGGAGTTTCTCCAACACGGAGTTTTCTCCAACACGGAGTTTCTCCAACACGGAGTTTCTCCAACAAGGAGTTTCTCCGACACAGAGTTTCTCCAACACGGAGTTTCTCCAACACGGAGTTTCTCCAACCCGGAGTTTCTCCAACACGGAGTTTCTCCAACACGGACTTTCTCCAACACAGAGTTTCTCCGACACGGAGTTTCTCCAACACGGAGTTTCTTCAACACGGAGTTTCTACAACATGGAGTTTCCACAACACGGAGTTTCTCCAGCACGGAGTTTCTCCAACATGGAGTTTCTCCAACAAGAATTTTCTCCAACAAGGAGTTTCTCCAACAAGAAGGTTCTCCAACATGGAGTTTCTCTAACACGGAGTTTCTCCAACACGGAGTTTCTCCAACACGGAGTTTCTCCAACACGGAGTTTCTCCGACACGGAGTTTCTCTGACAGAGTTTCTACAACACGGAGTTTCTCCAACACGGAGTTTCTAAAACACGGAGTTTCTCCTACACGGAGTTTTCTCCTACACGGAGTTTCTCCAACACGGAGTTTCTCCAACAAGGAGTTTCTCCAACAAGGAGTTTCTCTAGCACGGAGTTTCTCCAACAAGGAATTTCTCCGACACAGAGTTTCTCCAACACGGAGTTTCTCCAACACGGAGTTTCTCCGACAAGGAGTTTCTCTGACACAGAGTTTCTACAACACGGAGTTTCTCCAACACGGAGTTTCTAAAACACGGAGTTTCTCCAACACGGAGTTTCTCCAACACGGAGTTTCTCCAACACGGACTTTCTCCAACACAGAGTTTCTCCAACACGGAGATTCTCCGACGCGGAGTTTCTTCAACACGGAGTTTCTTCAACACGGAGTTTCTACAACATGGAGTATCTCCAACACGGAGTTTCTACAACATAAAGTTTCTCCAACACGGAGTTTCTCCAACACGGACATTCTCCAACACGGACTTTCTCCAACATGGAGTTTCTCTATCACGGAGTTTCTCCAACACAGAGTTTCTCCAACACGGAGTTTCTACAACATGGAGTATCTCCAACACGGAGTTTCTACAACATAAAGTTTCTCCAACACGGAGTTTCTCCAACACGGACATTCTCCAACACGGACTTTCTCCAACATGGAGTTTCTCTATCACGGAGTTTCTCCAGCACAGAGTTTCTCCAACACGGAGTTTCTTCAACACGGAGTTTCTACAACATGGAGTTTCTCCAACACGGAGTTTCTACAACATAAAGTTTCTCCAACACGGAGTTTCTCCAATACGAAGTTTCTTCGACATAGAGTTTCTCCAACATAAAGTTTCTCCAACACGGAGTTTCTCCAACACGGAGTTTTTCGAACACGGAGTTTCTCCAGCGTGGAGTTTCTCCAACACGGAGTTGCTATAGCACGGAGTTTCTACAACAAGGATTTTCTCCAACACGAAGTTTCTCCAACACGGAGTTTCTCCAACACGGAGTTTCTCCAACACGGAGTTTCTCCGACACGGAGTTTCTCCAACATGGAGTTTCTCCAACACGGCGTTACCCCAACACGAAGTTTCCCCAGTACGGAGTTTCTCCAACACGGAGTTTCTCCAACACGGAGTTTCTCCAACAAGGACTTTCTCCAACACAGAGTTTCTCCAACACGCAGTTTCTCCAACACGGAGTTTCTCCAGCGCGGAGTTTCTCCAGCGCAGAGTTTCTCCAACACGGAGTTGCTATAGCACGGAGTTTCTCCAACAAGGATTTTCTCCAACACGGAGTTTCTCCAACACGGAGTTTCTCCAACATGGATTTTCCCCGACACGGAGTTTCTCCAACACGGAGTTTCTCCAACATGGAGTTTCTCCGACACAGAGATTCTCCAAGAGGCAGTTCCTCCAACACGGAGTTTCTCCGACATGGAGTTTCTCCAACACGGAGTTTCTCCGACACAGTTTCTACAACACGAAGTTTCTCCAGCACGAAGTTTCTCCATCACGGAGTTTCTCCAACGCGGAGTTTCTACAACAGGGAGTTTCTCCAACACGGAGTTTCTAAAACACGGAGTTTCTCCAACACGGAGTTTTCTCCAACACGGAGTTTCTCCAACACGGAGTTTCTCCAACAAGGAGTTTCTCCAACAAGGAGTTTCTCCAGCACGGAGTTTCCCCAACAAGGAATTTCTCCGACACAGAGTTTCTCCAACACGGAGTTTCTCCAACACGGAGTTTCTCCGACACGGAGTTTCTCTGACACAGAGTTTCTACAACACGGAGTTTCTCCAACACAGAGTTTTTAAACACGGAGTTTCTCCAACACGGAGTTTCTCCAAAACGGAGTTTCTCCAACACGGACTTTCTCCAACACAGAGTTTCTCCGACACGGAGTTTCTCCAACACGGAGTTTCTTCAACACGGAGTTTCTACAACATGGAGTTTCCACAACACGGAGTTTCTCCAGCACGGAGTTTCTCCAACATGGAGTTTCTCCAACAAGGATTTTCTCCAACAAGGAGTTTCTCCAACAAGAAGGTTCTCCAACATTGAGTTTCTCTAACACGGAGTTTCTCCAACACTAAGTTTCTCCAACACGGAGTTTCTCCGACACAGAGTTTCTCTGACACAGAA
The DNA here is from genome assembly GCA_030143305.2 of Amblyomma americanum. Lineage (NCBI taxonomy): Eukaryota > Metazoa > Arthropoda > Arachnida > Ixodida > Ixodidae > Amblyomma > Amblyomma americanum. The sequence goes on along the minus strand of JARKHS020011777.1, from coordinate 169,094 downwards.
TTTCTACAACACAGTTTCTCCAACAAGCAGTTTCTCAAACAAGGTTTTTTCCAACAAGGAGATTCTCCAACGTGGAGTGTCTCAAACACGGAGTTTCTCTAGCACGGAGTTTCTCCAACACGGAGTTTCTCCAACACGGAGTTTCTCCGACACAGACTTTCTCCGACACAGAGTTTCTCCGACACAGAGTTTCTCCAGCACGAAGTTTCTCCAACACGGAGTTTATCTAACAATAAGTTTCTGCAACACAGAGTTTCTACAACAATTAGTTTCGCCAACACGAAGTTTCTACAACACGGAGTTTCTGCGACACGGAGTTTCTCCGACACGGACTTTCTCCGATACGAAGTTTCTCCAGCACGGAGCTTCTCCAACACGGAGTTTCTCCAACTCGGAGTTTCTCACACACGGAGTTTCTCCAACACGGAGTTTCTGCAACACGGAGTTTCTCCAACACGAAGTCTCTCCGGCGCGGAGATTCTCCAGCGCGTAGTTTCCCCAGCGCGGATTTTCTGCAGCATGGAGTTTCTCCAACATGGAGTTTCTCCAACATAGATTATCTCCAACACGGAGTTTCTGCAACACGGAGTTTCTACAACACGGAGTTTCTTCAACAGGGAGTATCTCCAACACAGAGTTTCTCCAACACGGAGCTTCTACAACATGGAGTTTCTCCAACACGGAGTTTCTACAACATAAAGTTTCTCCAACAGGAAGTTTCTCCAACACGGAGTTTCTCCAACACGGACATTCTCCAACACGGACTTTCTCCAACATGGAGTTTCTCTAACACGGAGTTTCTCCAACACGGAGTTTCTCAAACACGGAGTTTCTTCAACAAGGAGTTTCGACAACATGAAGTTTCTCCATCTCGGCGTTTCCCCAACACGGAGTTTCCACAACACGGAGTTTCTCCAACACGGAGTTTCTCCAACATGAAGTTTCTCCAACAAGGATTTTCTCCAACAAGGAGTTTCTCCAACCAGAAGGTTCTCCAACATGGAGTTTCTCTAACACGGAGTTTCTACAACAGGGAGTTTCTCCAACACGGAGTTTCTAAAACACGGAGTTTCTCCAACACGGAGTTTTCTCCAACACGGAGTTTCTCCAACACGGAGTTTCTCCAACAAGGAGTTTCTCCGACACAGAGTTTCTCCAACACGGAGTTTCTCCAACACGGAGTTTCTCCAACCCGGAGTTTCTCCAACACGGAGTTTCTCCAACACGGACTTTCTCCAACACAGAGTTTCTCCGACACGGAGTTTCTCCAACACGGAGTTTCTTCAACACGGAGTTTCTACAACATGGAGTTTCCACAACACGGAGTTTCTCCAGCACGGAGTTTCTCCAACATGGAGTTTCTCCAACAAGAATTTTCTCCAACAAGGAGTTTCTCCAACAAGAAGGTTCTCCAACATGGAGTTTCTCTAACACGGAGTTTCTCCAACACGGAGTTTCTCCAACACGGAGTTTCTCCAACACGGAGTTTCTCCGACACGGAGTTTCTCTGACAGAGTTTCTACAACACGGAGTTTCTCCAACACGGAGTTTCTAAAACACGGAGTTTCTCCTACACGGAGTTTTCTCCTACACGGAGTTTCTCCAACACGGAGTTTCTCCAACAAGGAGTTTCTCCAACAAGGAGTTTCTCTAGCACGGAGTTTCTCCAACAAGGAATTTCTCCGACACAGAGTTTCTCCAACACGGAGTTTCTCCAACACGGAGTTTCTCCGACAAGGAGTTTCTCTGACACAGAGTTTCTACAACACGGAGTTTCTCCAACACGGAGTTTCTAAAACACGGAGTTTCTCCAACACGGAGTTTCTCCAACACGGAGTTTCTCCAACACGGACTTTCTCCAACACAGAGTTTCTCCAACACGGAGATTCTCCGACGCGGAGTTTCTTCAACACGGAGTTTCTTCAACACGGAGTTTCTACAACATGGAGTATCTCCAACACGGAGTTTCTACAACATAAAGTTTCTCCAACACGGAGTTTCTCCAACACGGACATTCTCCAACACGGACTTTCTCCAACATGGAGTTTCTCTATCACGGAGTTTCTCCAACACAGAGTTTCTCCAACACGGAGTTTCTACAACATGGAGTATCTCCAACACGGAGTTTCTACAACATAAAGTTTCTCCAACACGGAGTTTCTCCAACACGGACATTCTCCAACACGGACTTTCTCCAACATGGAGTTTCTCTATCACGGAGTTTCTCCAGCACAGAGTTTCTCCAACACGGAGTTTCTTCAACACGGAGTTTCTACAACATGGAGTTTCTCCAACACGGAGTTTCTACAACATAAAGTTTCTCCAACACGGAGTTTCTCCAATACGAAGTTTCTTCGACATAGAGTTTCTCCAACATAAAGTTTCTCCAACACGGAGTTTCTCCAACACGGAGTTTTTCGAACACGGAGTTTCTCCAGCGTGGAGTTTCTCCAACACGGAGTTGCTATAGCACGGAGTTTCTACAACAAGGATTTTCTCCAACACGAAGTTTCTCCAACACGGAGTTTCTCCAACACGGAGTTTCTCCAACACGGAGTTTCTCCGACACGGAGTTTCTCCAACATGGAGTTTCTCCAACACGGCGTTACCCCAACACGAAGTTTCCCCAGTACGGAGTTTCTCCAACACGGAGTTTCTCCAACACGGAGTTTCTCCAACAAGGACTTTCTCCAACACAGAGTTTCTCCAACACGCAGTTTCTCCAACACGGAGTTTCTCCAGCGCGGAGTTTCTCCAGCGCAGAGTTTCTCCAACACGGAGTTGCTATAGCACGGAGTTTCTCCAACAAGGATTTTCTCCAACACGGAGTTTCTCCAACACGGAGTTTCTCCAACATGGATTTTCCCCGACACGGAGTTTCTCCAACACGGAGTTTCTCCAACATGGAGTTTCTCCGACACAGAGATTCTCCAAGAGGCAGTTCCTCCAACACGGAGTTTCTCCGACATGGAGTTTCTCCAACACGGAGTTTCTCCGACACAGTTTCTACAACACGAAGTTTCTCCAGCACGAAGTTTCTCCATCACGGAGTTTCTCCAACGCGGAGTTTCTACAACAGGGAGTTTCTCCAACACGGAGTTTCTAAAACACGGAGTTTCTCCAACACGGAGTTTTCTCCAACACGGAGTTTCTCCAACACGGAGTTTCTCCAACAAGGAGTTTCTCCAACAAGGAGTTTCTCCAGCACGGAGTTTCCCCAACAAGGAATTTCTCCGACACAGAGTTTCTCCAACACGGAGTTTCTCCAACACGGAGTTTCTCCGACACGGAGTTTCTCTGACACAGAGTTTCTACAACACGGAGTTTCTCCAACACAGAGTTTCTTAAACACGGAGTTTCTCCAACACGGAGTTTCTCCAACACGGAGTTTCTCCAACACGGACTTTCTCCAACACAGAGTTTCTCCGACACGGAGTTTCTCCAACACGGAGTTTCTTCAACACGGAGTTTCTACAACATGGAGTTTCCACAACACGGAGTTTCTCCAGCACGGAGTTTCTCCAACATGGAGTTTCTCCAACAAGGATTTTCTCCAACAAGGAGTTTCTCCAACAAGAAGGTTCTCCAACATTGAGTTTCTCTAACACGGAGTTTCTCCAACACTAAGTTTCTCCAACACGGAGTTTCTCCGACACAGAGTTTCTCTGACACAGAATTTCTACAACACAGTTTCTCCAACAAGCAGTTTCTCAAACAAGGTTTTTTCCAACAAGGAGATTCTCCAACGTGGAGTGTCTCAAACACGGAGTTTCTCTAGCACGGAGTTTCTCCAACACGGAGTTTCTCCAACACGGAGTTTCTCCGACACAGACTTTCTCCGACACAGAGTTTCTCCGACACAGAGTTTCTCCAGCACGAAGTTTCTCCAACACGGAGTTTATCTAACAATAAGTTTCTGCAACACAGAGTTTCTACAACAATTAGTTTCGCCAACACGAAGTTTCTACAACACGGAGTTTCTGCGACACGGAGTTTCTCCGACACGGACTTTCTCCGATACGAAGTTTCTCCAGCACGGAGCTTCTCCAACACGGAGTTTCTCCAACTCGGAGTTTCTCACACACGGAGTTTCTCCAACACGGAGTTTCTGCAACACGGAGTTTCTCCAACACGAAGTCTCTCCGGCGCGGAGATTCTCCAGCGCGTAGTTTCCCCAGCGCGGATTTTCTGCAGCATGGAGTTTCTCCAACATGGAGTTTCTCCAACATAGATTATCTCCAACACGGAGTTTCTGCAACACGGAGTTTCTACAACACGGAGTTTCTTCAACAGGGAGTATCTCCAACACAGAGTTTCTCCAACACGGAGCTTCTACAACATGGAGTTTCTCCAACACGGAGTTTCTACAACATAAAGTTTCTCCAACAGGAAGTTTCTCCAACACGGAGTTTCTCCAACACGGACATTCTCCAACACGGACTTTCTCCAACATGGAGTTTCTCTAACACGGAGTTTCTCCAACACGGAGTTTCTCAAACACGGAGTTTCTTCAACAAGGAGTTTCGACAACATGAAGTTTCTCCATCTCGGCGTTTCCCCAACACGGAGTTTCCACAACACGGAGTTTCTCCAACACGGAGTTTCTCCAACATGAAGTTTCTCCAACAAGGATTTTCTCCAACAAGGAGTTTCTCCAACCAGAAGGTTCTCCAACATGGAGTTTCTCTAACACGGAGTTTCTACAACAGGGAGTTTCTCCAACACGGAGTTTCTAAAACACGGAGTTTCTCCAACACGGAGTTTTCTCCAACACGGAGTTTCTCCAACACGGAGTTTCTCCAACAAGGAGTTTCTCCGACACAGAGTTTCTCCAACACGGAGTTTCTCCAACACGGAGTTTCTCCAACCCGGAGTTTCTCCAACACGGAGTTTCTCCAACACGGACTTTCTCCAACACAGAGTTTCTCCGACACGGAGTTTCTCCAACACGGAGTTTCTTCAACACGGAGTTTCTACAACATGGAGTTTCCACAACACGGAGTTTCTCCAGCACGGAGTTTCTCCAACATGGAGTTTCTCCAACAAGAATTTTCTCCAACAAGGAGTTTCTCCAACAAGAAGGTTCTCCAACATGGAGTTTCTCTAACACGGAGTTTCTCCAACACGGAGTTTCTCCAACACGGAGTTTCTCCAACACGGAGTTTCTCCGACACGGAGTTTCTCTGACAGAGTTTCTACAACACGGAGTTTCTCCAACACGGAGTTTCTAAAACACGGAGTTTCTCCTACACGGAGTTTTCTCCTACACGGAGTTTCTCCAACACGGAGTTTCTCCAACAAGGAGTTTCTCCAACAAGGAGTTTCTCTAGCACGGAGTTTCTCCAACAAGGAATTTCTCCGACACAGAGTTTCTCCAACACGGAGTTTCTCCAACACGGAGTTTCTCCGACAAGGAGTTTCTCTGACACAGAGTTTCTACAACACGGAGTTTCTCCAACACGGAGTTTCTAAAACACGGAGTTTCTCCAACACGGAGTTTCTCCAACACGGAGTTTCTCCAACACGGACTTTCTCCAACACAGAGTTTCTCCAACACGGAGATTCTCCGACGCGGAGTTTCTTCAACACGGAGTTTCTTCAACACGGAGTTTCTACAACATGGAGTATCTCCAACACGGAGTTTCTACAACATAAAGTTTCTCCAACACGGAGTTTCTCCAACACGGACATTCTCCAACACGGACTTTCTCCAACATGGAGTTTCTCTATCACGGAGTTTCTCCAACACAGAGTTTCTCCAACACGGAGTTTCTACAACATGGAGTATCTCCAACACGGAGTTTCTACAACATAAAGTTTCTCCAACACGGAGTTTCTCCAACACGGACATTCTCCAACACGGACTTTCTCCAACATGGAGTTTCTCTATCACGGAGTTTCTCCAGCACAGAGTTTCTCCAACACGGAGTTTCTTCAACACGGAGTTTCTACAACATGGAGTTTCTCCAACACGGAGTTTCTACAACATAAAGTTTCTCCAACACGGAGTTTCTCCAATACGAAGTTTCTTCGACATAGAGTTTCTCCAACATAAAGTTTCTCCAACACGGAGTTTCTCCAACACGGAGTTTTTCGAACACGGAGTTTCTCCAGCGTGGAGTTTCTCCAACACGGAGTTGCTATAGCACGGAGTTTCTACAACAAGGATTTTCTCCAACACGAAGTTTCTCCAACACGGAGTTTCTCCAACACGGAGTTTCTCCAACACGGAGTTTCTCCGACACGGAGTTTCTCCAACATGGAGTTTCTCCAACACGGCGTTACCCCAACACGAAGTTTCCCCAGTACGGAGTTTCTCCAACACGGAGTTTCTCCAACACGGAGTTTCTCCAACAAGGACTTTCTCCAACACAGAGTTTCTCCGACACGGAGTTTCTCCGACACTGAGTTTCTCCGACACGGAGATTCTCCAACACGGAGTTTCTCCGACACGGAGTTTCTCCGACACAGAATTTCTCCAACACAGAGTTTCTCCGACACGGAGTTTCTCCAACGTGGAGTTTCTCCAACGTGGAGTTTCTCCAACACGGCGTTTCCCCAACACGAAGTTTCCCCAGCACGGAGTTTCTCCAACACGGAGTTTCTCCAACAAGGAGTTTCTCAAACAAGGTTTTTTCCAACAAGGAGATTCTCCAACGTGGAGTGTCTCAAACACGGAGTTTCTCTAGCACGGAGTTTCTCCAACAGGGATTTTCTCCAACACGGAGTTTCTCTAACGTGGTGTTTCTCCAACACGGAGTTTCTCTAACACAGAGTTTCTCCAACACGCAGTTTCTCCAACACGGAGTTTCTCCAGCGCGGAGTTTCTCCAGCGCAGAGTTTCTCCAACACGGAGTTGCTATAGCACGGAGTTTCTCCAACAAGGATTTTCTCCAACACGGAGTTTCTCCAACACGGAGTTTCTCCAACACGGAGTTTCCCCGACACGGAGTTTCTCCAACACGGAGTTTCTCCAACATGGAGTTTCTCCGACACGGAGATTCTCCAAGAGGGAGTTCCTCCAACACGGAGTTTCTCCGACATGGAGTTTCTCCAACACGGAGTTTCTCCGACACAGTTTCTACAACACGAAGTTTCTCCAGCACGAAGTTTCTCCATCACGGAGTTTCTCTAACAATAAGTTATCCAACACGAAGTTTCTCCAGCGCGGAGTTTCTCCAACACGGAGTTTCTCCAACACAGAGTTCCTCCAACACGGAGTTTTTCGAACACGGAGTTTCTCCAGCGCGGAGTTTCTCCAACACGGAGTTGCTGTAGCACGGAGTTTCTCCAACAAGGATTTTCTCCAACACGAAGTTTCTCCACGACGGAGTTTCTCCAACGTGGAGTGTCTCAAACACGGAGTTTCTCTAGCACGGAGTTTCTCCAACACGGAGTTTCTCCAACACGGAGTTTCTCCGACACAGACTTTCTCCGACACAGAGTTTCTCCGACACAGAGTTTCTCCAGCACGAAGTTTCTCCAACACGGAGTTTATATAACAATAAATACTCCAACACGGAGTTTCTACAAGGAGTTTCGCCAACACGAAGTTTCTACAACACGGAGTTTCTGCGACACGGAGTTCCTCCGACACCGACTTTCTCCGATACGAAGTTTCTCCAACACGGAGCTTCTCCAACACGGAGTTTCTCCAACTCGGAGTTTCTCACACACGGAGTTTCTCCAACACGGAGTTTCTGCAACACGGAGTTTCTCCAACACGAAGTCTCTCCAGCGCGGAGATTCTCCAGCGCGTAGTTTCCCCAGCGCGGATTTTCTGCAGCATGGAGTTTCTCCAACATGGAGTTTCTCCAACATGGATTATCTCCAACACGGAGTTTCTACAACACGGAGTTTCTACAACACGGAGTTTCTTCAACAGGGAGTTTCTCCAACACAGAGTTTCTCCAACACGGAATTTCTACAACATGGAGTTTCTCCAACACGGAGTTTCTACAACATAAAGTTTCTCCAACACGAAGTTTCTCCAACACGGAGTTTCTCCAACACGGACATTCTCCAACACGTACTTTCTTCAACATGGAGTTTCTCTAACACGGAGTTTCTCCAACACGGAGTTTCTCCAACACGGAGTTTCTTCAACACGGAGTTTCTACAACATGAAGTTTCTCCATCTCGGCGTTTCCCCAACACGGAGTTTCCACAACACGGAGTTTTTCCAACACGGAGTTTCTCCAACATGGAGTTTCTCCAACAAGGATTTTCTCCAAGGAGTTTCTCCAACCAGAAGGTTCTCCAACATGGAGTTTCTCTAACACGGAGTTTCTACAACAGGGAGTTTCTCCAACACGGAGTTTCTAAAACACGGAGTTTCTCCAACACGGAGTTTTCTCCAACACGGAGTTTCTCCAACACGGAGTTTCTCCAACAAGGAGTTTCTCCAACAAGGAGTTTCTCCAGCACGGAGTTTCCCCAACAAGGAATTTCTCCGACACAGTGTTTCTCCAACACGGAGTTTCTCCAACACGGAGTTTCTCCGACACGGAGTTTCTCTGACACAGAGTTTCTACAACACGGAGTTTCTCCAACACAGAGTTTCTCCGACACCGAGTTTCTCCAACACGGAGTTTCTTCAACACGGAGTTTCTACAACATGGAGTTTCCACAACACGGAGTTTCTCCAGCACGGAGTTTCTCCAACATGGAGTTTCTCCAACAAGGATTTTCTCCAACAAGGAGTTTCTCCAACAAGAAGGTTCTCCAACATTGAGTTTCTCTAACACGGAGTTTCTCCAACACGGAGTTTCTCCAACACGCAGTTTCTCTAACACGGAGTTTCTGCAACAAGGAGTTTCTCCAACACGAAGTCTCTCCAGCGCGGAGATTCTCCAGCGCGTAGTTTCCCCAGCGCGGATTTTCTGCAGCATGGAGTTTCTCCAACATGGAGTTTCTCCAACATGGATTATCTCCAACACGGAGTTTCTACAACACGGAGTTTCTACAACACGGAGTTTCTTCAACAGGGAGTTTCTCCAACACAGAGTTTCTCCAACACGGAATTTCTACAACATGGAGTTTCTCCAACACGGAGTTTCTACAACATAAAGTTTCTCCAACACGAAGTTTCTCCAACACGGAGTTTCTCCAACACGGACATTCTCCAACACGTACTTTCTCCAACATGGAGTTTCTCTAACACGGAGTTTCTCCAACACGGAGTTTCTCCAACACGGAGTTTCTTCAACACGGAGTTTCTACAACATGAAGTTTCTCCATCTCGGCGTTTCCCCAACACGGAGTTTCCACAACACGGAGTTTTTCCAACACGGAGTTTCTCCAACATGGAGTTTCTCCAACAAGGATTTTCTCCAAGGAGTTTCTCCAACCAGAAGGTTCTCCAACATGGAGTTTCTCTAACACGGAGTTTCTACAACAGGGAGTTTCTCCAACACGGAGTTTCTAAAACACGGAGTTTCTCCAACACGGAGTTTTCTCCAACACGGAGTTTCTCCAACACGGAGTTTCTCCAACAAGGAGTTTCTCCAACAAGGAGTTTCTCCAGCACGGAGTTTCCCCAACAAGGAATTTCTCCGACACAGAGTTTCTCCAACACGGAGTTTCTCCAACACGGAGTTTCTCCGACACGGAGTTTCTCTGACACAGAGTTTCTACAACACGGAGTTTCTCCAACACAGAGTTTCTCCGACACCGAGTTTCTCCAACACGGAGTTTCTTCAACACGGAGTTTCTACAACATGGAGTTTCCACAACACGGAGTTTCTCCAGCACGGAGTTTCTCCAACATGGAGTTTCTCCAACAAGGATTTTCTCCAACAAGGAGTTTCTCCAACAAGAAGGTTCTCCAACATTGAGTTTCTCTAACACGGAGTTTCTCCAACACGGAGTTTCTCCAACACGCAGTTTCTCCAACACGGAGTTTCTCCGACACAGACTTTCTCCGACACAGAGTTTCTCCGACACAGAGTTTCTCCAGCACGAAGTTTCTCCAACACGGAGTTTATCTAACAATAAGTTTCTGCAACACGGAGTTTCTACAACAAGGAGTTTCGCCAACACGAAGTTTCTACAACACGGAGTTTCTGCGACACGGAGTTTCTCCGACACGGACTTTCTCCGATACGAAGTTTCTCCAGCACGGAGCTTCTCCAACACGGAGTTTCTCCAACTCGGAGTTTCTCACACACGGAGTTTCTCCAACACGGAGTTTCTGCAACACGGAGTTTCTACAACATAAAGTTTCTCCAACACGGAGTTTCTCCAATACGAAGTTTCTTCGACATGGAGTTTCTCCAACATAAAGTTTCTCCAACACGGAGTTTCTCCAATACGGAGTTTCTCCGACACGGAGTTTCTCCAGCGCGGAGTTTCTCCAACACGGAGTTTGCCCAACACAGAGTTCCTCCAACACGGAGTTTTTCGAACACGGAGTTACTCCAGCGTGGAGTTTCTCCAACACGGAGTTGCTATAGCACGGAGTTTCTACAACAAGGATTTTCTCCAACACGAAGTTTCTCCAACACGGAGTTTCTCCAACACGGAGTTTCTCCAACACGGAGTTTCTCCAACACGGAGTTTCTCCGACACGGAGTTTCTCCAACATGGAGTTTCTCCAACACGGCGTTACCCCAACACGAAGTTTCCCCAGTACGGAGTTTCTCCAACACGGAGTTTCTCCAACACGGAGTTTCTCCAACAAGGACTTTCTCCAACACGGAGTTTCTCCGACACGGAGTTTCTCCGACACTGATTTTCTCCGACACGGAGATTCTCCAACACGGAGTTTCTCCGACACGGAGTTTCTCCGACACAGAATTTCTCCAACACGGAGTTTCTCCGACACGGAGTTTCTCCGACACGGAGTTTCTCCAACGAGGAGTTTCTCCAACGTGGAGTTTATCCAACACGGCGTTTCCCCAACACGAAGTTTCCCCAGCACGGAGTTTCTCCAACAAGGAGTTTCTCAAACAAGGTTTTTTCCAACAAAGAGATTCTCCAACGTGGAGTGTCTCAAACACGGAGTTTCTCTAGCACGGAGTTTCTCCAACAGGGATTTTCTCCAACACGGAGTTTCTCTAACGTGGTGTTTCTCCAACACGGAGTTTCTCCAACACAGAGTTTCTCCAACACGCAGTTTCTCCAACACGGAGTTTCTCCAGCGCGGAGTTTCTCCAGCGCAGAGTTTCTCCAACACGGAGTTGCTATAGCACGGAGTTTCTCCAACAAGGATTTTCTCCAACACGGAGTTTCTCCAACACGGAGTTTCTCCAACATGGAGTTTCCCCGACACGGAGTTTCTCCAACACGGAGTTTCTCCAACATGGAGTTTCTCCGACACAGAGATTCTCCAAGAGGCAGTTCCTCCAACACGGAGTTTCTCCGACATGGAGTTTCTCCAACACGGAGTTTCTCCGACACAGTTTCTACAACACGAAGTTTCTCCAGCACGAAGTTTCTCCATCACGGAGTTTCTCTAACAATAAGTTATCCAACACGGAGTTTCTCCAGCGCGGAGTTTCTCCAACACGGAGTTGCTGTAGCACGGAGTTTCTCCAACAAGGATTTTCTCCAACACGAAGTTTCTCCACGACGGAGTTTCTCCAACACGAAGTTTCTCCAACACGGAGTTTCTCCAACACGGAGTTTCTCCAACACGGAGTTTCTCTAACACGGAGTTTCTCCGACTCGGAGTTTCTCCGACACGGAGTTTCTCCAACACGGCGTTTCCCCAACACGAAGTTTCCCCAGCACGGAGTTTCTCCGACACAGAGTTTCTCCAACAAGGAGTTTCTCAAACAAGGTTTTTTCCAACAAGGAGATTCTCCAACGTGGAGTGTCTCAAACACGGAGTTTCTACAACATGGAGTTTCCACAACACGGAGTTTCTCCAGCACGGAGTTTCTCCAACATGGAGTTTCTCCAACAAGAATTTTCTCCAACAAGGAGTTTCTCCAACAAGAAGGTTCTCCAACATGGAGTTTCTCTAACACGGAGTTTCTCCAACACGGAGTTTCTCCAACACGGAGTTTCTCCAACACGGAGTTTCTCCGACACGGAGTTTCTCTGACAGAGTTTCTACAACACGGAGTTTCTCCAACACGGAGTTTCTAAAACACGGAGTTTCTCCTACACGGAGTTTTCTCCTACACGGAGTTTCTCCAACACGGAGTTTCTCCAAGAAGGAGTTTCTCCAACAAGGAGTTTCTCTAGCACGGAGTTTCTCCAACAAGGAATTTCTCCGACACAGAGTTTCTCCAACACGGAGTTTCTCCAACACGGAGTTTCTCCGACAAGGAGTTTCTCTGACACAGAGTTTCTACAACACGGAGTTTCTCCAACACGGAGTTTCTAAAACACGGAGTTTCTCCAACACGGAGTTTCTCCAACACGGAGTTTCTCCAACACGGACTTTCTCCAACACAGAGTTTCTCCAACACGGAGATTCTCCGACGCGGAGTTTCTCCAACACGGAGTTTCTTCAACACGGAGTTTCTACAACATGGAGTATCTCCAACACGGAGTTTCTACAACATAAAGTTTCTCCAACACGGAGTTTCTCCAACACGGACATTCTCCAACACGGACTTTCTCCAACATGGAGTTTCTCTATCACGGAGTTTCTCCAACACAGAGTTTCTCCAACACGGAGTTTCTACAACATGGAGTATCTCCAACACGGAGTTTCTACAACATAAAGTTTCTCCAACACGGAGTTTCTCCAACACGGACATTCTCCAACACGGACTTTCTCCAACATGGAGTTTCTCTATCACGGAGTTTCTCCAGCACAGAGTTTCTCCAACACGGAGTTTCTTCAACACGGAGTTTCTACAACATGGAGTTTCTCCAACACGGAGTTTCTACAACATAAAGTTTCTCCAACACGGAGTTTCTCCAATACGAAGTTTCTTCGACATGGAGTTTCTCCAACATAAAGTTTCTCCAACACGGAGTTTCTCCAATACGGAGTTTCTCCGACACGGAGTTTCTCCAGCGCGGAGTTTCTCCAACACGGAGTTTGCCCAACACAGAGTTCCTCCAACACGGAGTTTTTCGAACACGGAGTTTCTCCAGCGTGGAGTTTCTCCAACACGGAGTTGCTATAGCACGGAGTTTCTACAACAAGGATTTTCTCCAACACGAAGTTTCTCCAACACGGAGTTTCTCCAACACGGAGTTTCTCCAACACGGAGTTTCTCCGACACGGAGTTTCTCCAACATGGAGTTTCTCCAACACGGCGTTACCCCAACACGAAGTTTCCCCAGTACGGAGTTTCTCCAACACGGAGTTTCTCCAACAAGGACTTTCTCCAACACGGAGTTTCTCCGACACGGAGTTTCTCCGACACTGAGTTTCTCCGACACGGAGATTCTCCAACACGGAGTTTCTCCGACACGGAGTTTCTCCGACACAGAATTTCTCCAACACGGAGTTTCTCCGACACGGAGTTTCTCCAACACGGAGTTTCTCCAACGTGGAGTTTCTCCAACGTGGAGTTTCTCCAACACGGCGTTTCCCCAACACGAAGTTTCCCCAGCACGGAGTTTCTCCAACACGGAGTTTCTCCAACAAGGAGTTTCTCAAACAAGGTTTTTTCCAACAAGGAGATTCTCCAACGTGGAGTGTCTCAAACACGGAGTTTCTCTAGCACGGAGTTTCTCCAACAGGGATTTTCTCCAACACGGAGTTTCTCTAACGTGGTGTTTCTCCAACACGGAGTTTCTCCAACACAGAGTTTCTCCAACACGCAGTTTCTCCAACACGGAGTTTCTCCAGCGCGGAGTTTCTCCAGCGCAGAGTTTCTCCAACACGGAGTTGCTATAGCACGGAGTTTCTCCAACAAGGATTTTCTCCAACACGGAGTTTCTCCAACACGGAGTTTCTCCAACATGGAGTTTCCCCGACACGGAGTTTCTCCAACACGGAGTTTCTCCAACATGGAGTTTCTCCGACACGGAGATTCTCCAAGAGGGAGTTCCTCCAACACGGAGTTTCTCCGACATGGAGTTTCTCCAACACGGAGTTTCTCCGACACAGTTTCTACAACACGAAGTTTCTCCAGCACGAAGTTTCTCCATCACGGAGTTTCTCTAACAATAAGTTATCCAACACGAAGTTTCTCCAGCGCGGAGTTTCTCCAACACGGAGTTTCTCCAACACAGAGTTCCTCCAACACGGAGTTTTTCGAACACGGAGTTTCTCCAGCGCGGAGTTTCTCCAACACGGAGTTGCTGTAGCACGGAGTTTCTCCAACAAGGATTTTCTCCAACACGAAGTTTCTCCACGACGGAGTTTCTCCAACACGAAGTTTCTCCAACACGGAGTTTCTCCAACACGGAGTTTCTCCAACACGGAGTTTCTCTAACACGGAGTTTCTCCGACTCGGAGTTTCTCCGACACGGAGTTTCTCCAACACGGCGTTTCCCCAACACGAAGTTTCCCCAGCACGGAGTTTCTCCGACACAGAGTTTCTCCAACAAGGAGTTTCTCAAACAAGGTTTTTTCCAACAAGGAGATTCTCCAACGTGGAGTGTCTCAAACACGGAGTTTCTCTAGCACGGAGTTTCTCCAACACGGAGTTTCTCCAACACGGAGTTTCTCCGACACTGACTTTCTCCGACACAGAGTTTCTCCGACACAGAGTTTCTCCAGCACGAAGTTTCTCCAACACGGAGTTTATATAACAATAAGTACTCCAACACGGAGTTTCTACAAGGAGTTTCGCCAACACGAAGTTTCTACAACACGGAGTTTCTGCGACACGGAGTTTCTCCGACACGGACTTTCTCCGATACGAAGTTTCTCCAACACGGAGCTTCTCCAACACGGAGTTTCTCCAACTCGGAGTTTCTCACACACGGAGTTTCTCCAACACGGAGTTTCTGCAACACGGAGTTTCTCCAACACGAAGTCTCTCCAGCGCGGAGATTCTCCAGCGCGTAGTTTCCCCAGCGCGGATTTTCTGCAGCATGGAGTTTCTCCAACATGGAGTTTCTCCAACATGGATTATCTCCAACACGGAGTTTCTACAACACGGAGTTTCTACAACACGGAGTTTCTTCAACAGGGAGTTTCTCCAACACAGAGTTTCTCCAACACGGAGTTTCTACAACATGGAGTTTCTCCAACACGGAGTTTCTACAACATAAAGTTTCTCCAACGCGAAGTTTCTCCAACACGGAGTTTCTCCAACACGGACATTCTCCAACACGTACTTTCTCCAACATGGAGTTTCTCTAACACGGAGTTTCTCCAACACGGAGTTTCTCCAACACGGAGTTTCTCCAACACGGAGTTTCTCCAACACGGAGTTTCTCCGACACGGAGTTTCTCCAACATGGAGTTTCTCCAACACGGCGTTACCCCAACACGAAGTTTCCCCAGTACGGAGTTTCTCCAACACGGAGTTTCTCCAACACGGAGTTTCTCCAACAAGGACTTTCTCCAACACGGAGTTTCTCCGACACGGAGTTTCTCCGACACTGAGTTTCTCCGACACGGAGATTCTCCAACACGGAGTTTCTCCGACACGGAGTTTCTCCGACACAGAATTTCTCCAACACGGAGTTTCTCCGACACGGAGTTTCTCCAACGTGGAGTTTCTCCAACGTGGAGTTTCTCCAACACGGCGTTTCCCCAACACGAAGTTTCCCCAGCACGGAGTTTCTCCAACACGGAGTTTCTGCAACAAGGAGTTTCTCAAACAAGGTTTTTTCCAACAAGGAGATTCTCCAACGTGGAGTGTCTCAAACACGGAGTTTCTCTAGCACGGAGTTTCTCCAACAGGGATTTTCTCCAACACGGAGTTTCTCTAACGTGGTGTTTCTCCAACACGGAGTTTCTCCAACACAGAGTTTCTCCAACACGCAGTTTCTCCAACACGGAGTTTCTACAACATAAAGTTTCTCCAACACGGAGTTTCTCCAATACGGAGTTTCTCCGACACGGAGTTTCTCCAGCGCGGAGTTTCTCCAACACGGAGTTTGCCCAACACAGAGTTCCTCCAACACGGAGTTTTTCGAACACGGAGTTTCTCCAGCGTGGAGTTTCTCCAACACGGAGTTGCTATAGCACGGAGTTTCTACAACAAGGATTTTCTCCAACACGAAGTTTCTCCAACACGGAGTTTCTCCAACACGGAGTTTCTCCAACACGGAGTTTCTCCGACACGGAGTTTCTCCAACATGGAGTTTCTCCAACACGGCGTTACCCCAACACGAAGTTTCCCCAGTACGGAGTTTCTCCAACACGGAGTTTCTCCAACACGGAGTTTCTCCAACAAGGACTTTCTCCAACACGGAGTTTCTCCGACACGGAGTTTCTCCGACACTGAGTTTCTCCGACACGGAGATTCTCCAACACGGAGTTTCTCCGACACGGAGTTTCTCCGACACAGAATTTCTCCAACACGGAGTTTCTCCAACACGGAGTTTCTTCAACACGGAGTTTCTACAACATGAAGTTTCTCCATCTCGGCGTTTCCCCAACACGGAGTTTCCACAACACGGAGTTTTTCCAACACGGAGTTTCTCCAACATGGAGTTTCTCCAACAAGGATTTTCTCCAAGGAGTTTCTCCAACCAGAAGGTTCTCCAACATGGAGTTTCTCTAACACGGAGTTTCTACAACAGGGAGTTTCTCCAACACGGAGTTTCTAAAACACGGAGTTTCTCCAACACGGAGTTTTCTCCAACACGGAGTTTCTCCAACACGGAGTTTCTCCAACAAGGAGTTTCTCCAACAAGGAGTTTCTCCAGCACGGAGTTTCCCCAACAAGGAATTTCTCCGACACAGAGTTTCTCCAACACGGAGTTTCTCCAACACGGAGTTTCTCCGACACGGAGTTTCTCTGACACAGAGTTTCTACAACACGGAGTTTCTCCAACACAGAGTTTCTAAAACACGGAGTTTCTCCAACACGGAGTTTCTCCAACACGGACTTTCTCCAACACAGAGTTTCTCCGACACCGAGTTTCTCCAACAAGGAGTTTCTTCAACACGGAGTTTCTACAACATGGAGTTTCCACAACACGGAGTTTCTCCAGCACGGAGTTTCTCCAACATGGAGTTTCTCCAACAAGGATTTTCTCCAACAAGGAGTTTCTCCAACAAGAAGGTTCTCCAACATTGAAATTCTCTAACACGGAGTTTCTCCAACACGGAGTTTCTCCAACACGCAGTTTCTCCAACACGGAGTTTCTCCGACACAGAGTTTCTCTGACACAGAATTTCTACAACACAGTTTCTCCAACAAGCAGTTTCTCAAACAAGGTTTTTCCAACAAGGAGATTCTCCAACGTGGAGTGTCTCAAACACGGAGTTTCTCTAGCACGGAGTTTCTCCAACACGGAGTTTCTCCAACACGGAGTTTATCTAACAATAAGTTTCTGCAACACGGAGTTTCTACAACAAGGAGTTTCGCCAACACGAAGTTTCTACAACACGGAGTTTCTGCGACACGGAGTTTCTCCGACACGGACTTTCTCCGATACGAAGTTTCTCCAGCACGGAGCTTCTCCAACACGGAGTTTCTCCAACTCGGAGTTTCTCACACACGGAGTTTCTCCAACACGGAGTTTCTGCAACACGGAGTTTCTGCAACACGGAGTTTCTACAACATAAAGTTTCTCCAACACGGAGTTTCTCCAATACGAAGTTTCTCCAACATAAAGTTTCTCCAACACGGAGTTTCTCCAATACGGAGTTTCTCCGACACGGAGTTTCTCCAGCGCGGAGTTTCTCCAACACGGAGTTTGCCCAACACAGAGTTCCTCCAACACGGAGTTTTTCGAACACGGAGTTCCTCCAGCGTGGAGTTTCTCCAACACGGAGTTGCTATAGCACGGAGTTTCTACAACAAGGATTTTCTCCAACACGAAGTTTCTCCAACACGGAGTTTCTCCAACACGGAGTTTCTCCAACACGGAGTTTCTCCAACACGGAGTTTCTCCGACACGGAGTTTCTCCAACATGGAGTTTCTCCAACACGGCGTTACCCCAACACGAAGTTTCCCCAGTACGGAGTTTCTCAGACCAACACGGAGTTTCTCCAACACGGAGTTTCTCCAACAAGGACTTTCTCCAACACGTTGTTTCTCCGACACGGAGTTTCTCCGACACTGAGTTTCTCCGACACGGAGTTTCTCCGACACGGAGTTTCTCCAACGTGGAGTTTCTCCAACGTGGAGTTTATCCAACACGGCGTTTCCCCAACACGAAGTTTCCCCAGCACGGAGTTTCTCCAACACGGAGTTTCTCCAACAAGGAGTTTCTCAAACAAGGTTTTTTCCAACAAGGAGATTCTCCAACGTGGAGTGTCTCAAACACGGAGTTTCTCTAGCACGGAGTTTCTCCAACAGGGATTTTCTCCAACACGGAGTTTCTCTAACGTGGTGTTTCTCCAATACGGAGTTTTTCCAACACAGAGTTTCTCCAACACGCAGTTTCTCCAACACGGAGTTTCTCCAGCGCGGAGTTTCTCCAGCGCAGAGTTTCTCCAACACGGAGTTGCTATAGCACGGAGTTTCTCCAACAAGGATTTTCTCCAACACGGAGTTTCTCCAACACGGAGTTTCTCCACTACGGAGTTTCCCCGACACGGAGTTTCTCCAACACGGAGTTTCTCCAACATGGAGTTTCTCCGACACGGAGATTCTCCAAGAGGGAGTTCCTCCAACACGGAGTTTCTCCGACATGGAGTTTCTCCAACACGGAGTTTCTCCGACACAGTTTCTACAACACGAAGTTTCTCCAGCACGAAGTTTCTCCATCACGGAGTTTCTCTAACAATAAGTTATCCAACACGAAGTTTCTCCAGCGCGGAGTTTCTCCAACACGGAGTTTCTCCAACACAGAGTTCCTCCAACACGGAGTTTTTCGAACACGGAGTTTCTCCAGCGCGGAGTTTCTGCAACACGGAGTTGCTGTAGCACGGAGTTTCTCCAACAAGGATTTTCTCCAACACGAAGTTTCTCCACGACGGAGTTTCTCCAACACGAAGTTTCTCCAACACGGAGTTTCTCCAACACGGAGTTTCTCCAACACGGAGTTTCTCTAACACGGAGTTTCTCCGACTCGGAGTTTCTCCGACACGGAGTTTCTCCAACACGGCGTTTCCCCAACACGAAGTTTCCCCAGCACGGAGTTTCTCCGACACAGAGTTTCTCCAACAAGGAGTTTCTCAAACAAGGTTTTTTCCAACAAGGAGATTCTCCAACGTGGAGTGTCTCAAACACGGAGTTTCTCTAGCACGGAGTTTCTCCAACACGGAGTTTCTCCAACACGGAGTTTCTCCGACACAGACTTTCTCCGACACAGAGTTTCTCCGACACAGAGTTTCTCCAGCACGAAGTTTCTCCAACACGGAGTTTATATAACAATAAGTACTCCAACACGGAGTTTCTACAAGGAGTTTCGCCAACACGAAGTTTCTACAACACGGAGTTTCTGCGACACGGAGTTTCTCCGACACGGACTTTCTCCGATACGAAGTTTCTCCAACACGGAGCTTCTCCAACACGGAGTTTCTCCAACTCGGAGTTTCTCACACACGGAGTTTCTCCAACACTTAGTTTCTGCAACACGGAGTTTCTCCAACACGAAGTCTCTCCAGCGCGGAGATTCTCCAGCGCGTAGTTTCCCCAGCGCGGATTTTCTGCAGCATGGAGTTTCTCCAACATGGAGTTTCTCCAACATGGATTATCTCCAACACGGAGTTTCTACAACACGGAGTTTCTACAACACGGAGTTTCTTCAACAGGGAGTTTCTCCAACACAGAGTTTCTCCAACACGGAGTTTCTACAACATGGAGTTTCTCCAACACGGAGTTTCTACAAC
Source organism: Amblyomma americanum (assembly GCA_030143305.2). Taxonomy (NCBI): domain Eukaryota; kingdom Metazoa; phylum Arthropoda; class Arachnida; order Ixodida; family Ixodidae; genus Amblyomma; species Amblyomma americanum. The sequence goes on along the minus strand of JARKHS020011777.1, from coordinate 149,274 downwards.
ATAAAGTTTCTCCAACACGAAGTTTCTCCAACACGGAGTTTCTCCAACACGGACATTCTCCAACACGTACTTTCTCCAACATGGAGTTTCTCTAACACGGAGTTTCTCCAACACGGAGTTTCTCCAACACGGAGTTTCTTCAACACGGAGTTTCTACAACATGAAGTTTCTCCATCTCGGCGTTTCCCCAACACGGAGTTTCCACAACACGGAGTTTTTCCAACACGGAGTTTCTCCAACATGGAGTTTCTCCAACAAGGATTTTCTCCAAGGAGTTTCTCCAACCAGAAGGTTCTCCAACATGGAGTTTCTCTAACACGGAGTTTCTACAACAGGGAGTTTCTCCAACTCGGAGTTTCTCGAACACGGAGTTTCTCCAACAAGGAGTTTCTCCAGCACGGAGTTTCCCCAACAAGGAATTTCTCCGACACAGAGTTTCTCCAACACGGAGTTTCTCCAACACGGAGTTTCTCCGACACGGAGTTTCTCTGACACAGAGTTTCTACAACACGGAGTTTCTCCAACACAGAGTTTCTAAAACACGGAGTTTCTCCAACACGGAGTTTCTCCAACACGGAGTTTCTCCAACACGGACTTTCTCCAACACAGAGTTTCTCCGACACCGAGTTTCTCCAACACGGAGTTTCTTCAACACGGAGTTTCTACAACATGGAGTTTCCACAACACGGAGTTTCTCCAGCACGGAGTTTCTCCAACATGGAGTTTCTCCAACAAGGATTTTCTCCAACAAGGAGTTTCTCCAACAAGAAGGTTCTCCAACATTGAGTTTCTCTAACACGGAGTTTCTCCAACACGGAGTTTCTCCAACACGCAGTTTCTCCAACACGGAGTTTCTCCGACACAGAGTTTCTCTGACACAGAATTTCTACAACACAGTTTCTTCAACAAGCAGTTTCTCAAACAAGGTTTTTCCAACAAGGAGATTCTCCAACGTGGAGTGTCTCAAACACGGAGTTTCTCTAGCACGGAGTTTCTCCAACACGGAGTTTCTCCAACACGGAGTTTCTCCGACACAGACTTTCTCCGACATAGAGTTTCTCCGACACAGAGTTTCTCCAGCACGAAGTTTCTCCAACACGGAGTTTATCTAACAATAAGTTTCTGCAACACGGAGTTTCTACAACAAGGAGTTTCGCCAACACGAAGTTTCTACAACACGGAGTTTCTGCGACACGGAGTTTCTCCGACACGGACTTTCTCCGATACGAAGTTTCTCCAGCACGGAGCTTCTCCAACACGGAGTTTCTCACACACGGAGTTTCTCCAACACGGAGTTTCTGCAACACGGAGTTTCTCCAACACGAAGTCTCTCCAGCGCGGAGATTCTCCAGCGCGTAGTTTCCCCAGCGCGGATTTTCTGCAGCATGGAGTTTCTCCAACATGGAGTTTCTCCAACATGGATTATCTCCAACACGGAGTTTCTACAACACGGAGTTTCTACAACACGGAGTTTCTTCAACAGGGAGTTTCTCCAACACAGAGTTTCTCCAACACGGAGTTTCTACAACATGGAGTTTCTCCAACACGGAGTTTCTACAACATAAAGTTTCTCCAACACGAAGTTTCTCCAACACGGAGTTTCTCCAACACGCAGTTTCTCCAACACGGAGTTTCTCCGACACAGAGCTTCTCTGACACAGAATTTCTACAACACAGTTTCTCCAACAAGCAGTTTCTCAAACAAGGTTTTTCCAACAAGGAGATTCTCTAACGTGGAGTGTCTCAAACACGGAGTTTCTCTAGCACGGAGTTTCTCCAACACGGAGTTTCTCCAACACGGAGTTTCTCCGACACAGACTTTCTCCGACACAGAGTTTCTCCGACACAGAGTTTCTCCAGCACGAAGTTTCTCCAACACGGAGTTTATCTAACAATAAGTTTCTGCAACACGGAGTTTCTACAACAAGGAGTTTCGCCAACACGAAGTTTCTACAACACGGAGTTTCTGCGACACGGAGTTTCTCCGACACGGACTTTCTCCGATACGAAGTTTCTCCAGCACGGAGCTTCTCCAACACGGAGTTTCTCCAACTCGGAGTTTCTCACACACGGAGGTTCTCCAACACGGAGTTTCTGCAACACGGAGTTTCTACAACATAAAGTTTCTCCAACACGGAGTTCAATACGAAGTTTCTTCGACATGGAGTTTCTCTAACATAAAGTTTCTCCAACACGGAGTTTCTCCAATACGGAGTTTCTCCGACACGGAGTTTCTCCAGCGTGGAGTTTCTCCAACACGGAGTTGCTATAGCACGGAGTTTCTACAACAAGGATTTTCTCCAACACGAAGTTTCTCCAACACGGAGTTTCTCCAACACGGAGTTTCTCCAACACGGGGTTTCTCCAACACGGAGTTTCTCCGACACGGAGTTTCTCCAACATGGAGTTTCTCCAACACGGCGTTACCCCAACACGAAGTTTCCCCAGTACGGAGTTTCTCCAACACGGAGTTTCTCCAACACGGAGTTTCTCCAACAAGGACTTTCTCCAACACGGAGTTTCTCCGACACGGAGTTTCTCCGACGCTGAGTTTCTCCGACACGGAGATTCTCCAACACGGAGTTTCTCCGACACGGAGTTTCTCCGACACAGAATTTCTCCAACACGGAGTTTCTCCGACACGGAGTTTCTCCGACACGGAGTTTCTCCAACGTGGAGTTTCTCCAACGTGGAGTTTCTCCAACACGGCGTTTCCCCAACACGAAGTTTCCCCAGCACGGAGTTTCTCCAACAAGGAGTTTCTCAAACAAGGTTTTTTCCAACAAGGAGATTCTCCAACGTGGAGTGTCTCAAACACGGAGTTTCTCTAGCACGGAGTTTCTCCAACAGGGATTTTCTCCAACACGGAGTTTCTCTAACGTGGTGTTTCTCCAACACGGAGTTTCTCCAACACAGAGTTTCTCCAACACGCAGTTTCTCCAACACGGAATTTCTCCAGCGCGGAGTTTCTCCAGCGCAGAGTTTCTCCAACACGGAGTTGCTATAGCACGGAGTTTCTCCAACAAGGATTTTCTCCAACACGGAGTTTCTCCAACACGGAGTTTCTCCAACACGGAGTTTCCCCGACACGGAGTTTCTCCAACACGGAGTTTCTCCAACATGGAGTTTCTCCGACACGGAGATTCTCCAAGAGGGAGTTCCTCCAACACGGAGTTTCTCCGACATGGAGTTTCTCCAACACGGAGTTTCTCCGACACAGTTTCTACAACACGAAGTTTCTCCAGCACGAAGTTTCTCCATCACGGAGTTTCTCTAACAATAAGTTATCCAACACGAAGTTTCTCCAGCGCGGAGTTTCTCCAACACGGAGTTTCTCCAACACAGAGTTCCTCCAACACGGAGTTTTTCGAACACGGAGTTTCTCCAGCGCGGAGTTTCTCCAACACGGAGTTACTGTAGCACGGAGTTTCTCCAACAAGGATTTTCTCCAACACGAAGTTTCTCCACGACGGAGTTTCTCCAACACGAAGTTTCTCCAACACGGAGTTTCTCCAACACGGAGTTTCTCCAACACGGAGTTTCTCTAACACGGAGTTTCTCCGACTCGGAGTTTCTCCGACACGGAGTTTCTCCAACACGGCGTTTCCCCAACACGAAGTTTCCCCAGCACGGAGTTTCTCCGACACAGAGTTTCTCCAACAAGGAGTTTCTCAAACAAGGTTTTTTCCAACAAGGAGATTCTCCAACGTGGAATGTCTCAAACACGGAGTTTCTCTAGCACGGAGTTTCTCCAACACGGAGTTTCTCCAACACGGAGTTTCTCCGACACAGACTTTCTCCGACACAGAGTTTCTCCGACACAGAGTTTCTCCAGCACGAAGTTTCTCCAACACGGAGTTTATATAGCAATAAGTACTCCAACACGGAGTTTCTACAAGGAGTTTCGCCAACACGAAGTTTCTACAACACGGAGTTTCTGCGACACGGAGTTTCTCCGACACGGACTTTCTCCGATACGAAGTTTCTCCAACACGGAGCTTCTCAAACACGGAGTTTCTCCAACTCGGAGTTTCTCACACACGGAGTTTCTCCAACACGGAGTTTCTGCAACACGGAGTTTCTCCAACACGAAGTCTCTCCAGCGCGGAGATTCTCCAGCGCGTAGTTTCCCCAGCGCGGATTTTCTGCAGCATGGAGTTTCTCCAACATGGAGTTTCTCCAACATGGATTATCTCCAACACGGAGTTTTTACAACACGGAGTTTCTACAACACGGAGTTTCTTCAACAGGGAGTTTCTCCAACACAGAGTTTCTCCAACACGGAGTTTCTACAACATGGAGTTTCTCCAACACGGAGTTTCTACAACATAAAGTTTCTCCAACACGAAGTTTCTCCAACACGGAGTTTCTCCAACACGGACATTCTCCAACACGTACTTTCTCCAACATGGAGTTTCTCTAACACGGAGTTTCTCCAACACGGAGTTTCTCCAACACGGAGTTTCTTCAACACGGAGTTTCTACAACATGAAGTTTCTTCATCTCGGCGTTTCCCCAACACGGAGTTTCCACAACACGGAGTTTTTCCAACACGGAGTTTCTCCAACATGGAGTTTCTCCAACAAGGATTTTCTCCAAGGAGTTTCTCCAACCAGAAGGTTCTCCAACATGGAGTTTCTCTAACACGGAGTTTCTACAACAGGGAGTTTCTCCAACACGGAGTTTCTAAAACACGGAGTTTCTCCAACACGGAGTTTTCTCCAACACGGAGTTTCTCCAACACGGAGTTTCTCCAACAAGGAGTTTCTCCAACAAGGAGTTTCTCCAGCACGGAGTTTCCCCAACAAGGAATTTCTCCGACACAGAGTTTCTCCAACACGGAGTTTCTCCAACACGGAGTTTCTCCGACACGGAGTTTCTCTGACACAGAGTTTCTACAACACGGAGTTTCTCCAACACAGAGTTTCTAAAACACGGAGTTTCTCCAACACGGAGTTTCTCCAACACGGAGTTTCTCCAACACGGACTTTCTCCAACACAGAGTTTCTCCGACACCGAGTTTCTCCAACACGGAGTTTCTTCAACACGGAGTTTCTACAACATGGAGTTTCCACAACACGGAGTTTCTCCAGCACGGAGTTTCTCCAACATGGAGTTTCTCCAACAAGGATTTTCTCGAACAAGGAGTTTCTCCAACAAGAAGGTTCTCCAACATTGAGTTTCTCTAACACGGAGTTTCTCCAACACGGAGTTTCTCCAACACGCAGTTTCTCCAACACGGAGTTTCTCCGACACAGAGTTTCTCTGACACAGAATTTCTACAACACAGTTTCTCCAACAAGCAGTTTCTCAAACAAGGTTTTTCCAACAAGGAGATTCTCCAACTTGGAGTGTCTCAAACACGGAGTTTCTCTAGCATGGAGTTTCTTCAACACGGAGTTTCTCCAACACGGAGTTTCTCCGACACAGACTTTCTCCGACACAGTTTCTCCGACACAGAGTTTCTCCAGCACGAAGTTTCTCCAACACGGGGTTTATCTAACAATAAGTTTCTGCAACACGGAGTTTCTACAACAAGGAGTTTCGCCAACACGAAGTTTCTACAACACGGAGTTTCTGCGACACGGAGTTTCTCCGACACGGACTTTCTCCGATACGAAGTTTCTCCAGCACGGAGCTTCTCCAACACGGAGTTTCTCCAACTCGGAGTTTCTCACACACGGAGTTTCTCCAACACGGAGTTTCTGCAACACGGAGTTTCTACAACATAAAGTTTCTCCAACACGGAGTTTCTCCAATACGAAGTTTCTTCGACATGGAGTTTCTCCAACATAAAGTTTCTCCAACACGGAGTTTCTCCAATACGGAGTTTCTCCGACACGGAGTTTCTCCAGCGCGGAGTTTCTCCAACACGGAGTTTGCCCAACACAGAGTTCCTCCAACACGGAGTTTTTCGAACACGGAGTTTCTCCAGCGTGGAGTTTCTCCAACACGGAGTTGCTATAGCACGGAGTTTCTACAACAAGGATTTTCTCCAACACGAAGTTTCTCCGACACGGACTTTCTCCGATACGAAGTTTCTCCAACACGGAGCTTCTCCAACACGGAGTTTCTCCAACTCGGAGTTTCTCACACACGGAGTTTCTCCAACACGGAGTTTCTGCAACACGGAGTTTCTCCAACACGAAGTCTCTCCAGCGCGGAGATTCTCCAGCGCGTAGTTTCCCCAGCGCGGATTTTCTGCAGCATGGAGTTTCTCCAACATGGAGTTTCTCCAACATGGATTATCTCCAACACGGAGTTTCTACAACACGGAGTTTCTTCAACAGGGAGTTTCTCCAACACAGAGTTTCTCCAACACGGAGTTTCCACAACACGGAGTTTTTCCAACACGGAGTTTCTACAACATAAAGTTTCTCCAACACGAAGTTTCTCCAACACGGAGTTTCTCCAACACGGACATTCTCCAACACGTACTTTCTCCAACATGGAGTTTCTCTAACACGGAGTTTCTCCAACACGGAGTTTCTCCAACACGGAGTTTCTTCAACACGGAGTTTCTACAACATGAAGTTTCTCCATCTCGGCGTTTCCCCAACACGGAGTTTCCACAACACGGAGTTTTTCCAACACGGAGTTTCTCCAACATGGAGTTTCTCCAACAAGGATTTTCTCCAAGGAGTTTCTCCAACCAGAAGGTTCTCCAACATGGAGTTTCTCTAACACGGAGTTTCTACAACAGGGAGTTTCTCCAACACGGAGTTTCTAAAACACGGAGTTTCTCCAACACGGAGTTTTCTCCAACACGGAGTTTCTGCAACACGGAGTTTCTCCAACAAGGAGTTTCTCCAACAAGGAGTTTCTCCAGCACGGAGTTTCCCCAACAAGGAATTTCTCCGACACAGAGTTTCTCCAACACGGAGTTTCTCCAACACGGAGTTTCTCCGACACGGAGTTTCTCTGACACAGAGTTTCTACAACACGGAGTTTCTCCAACACAGAGTTTCTAAAACACGGAGTTTCTCCAACACGGAGTTTCTCCAACACGGAGTTTCTCCAACACGGACTTTCTCCAACACAGAGTTTCTCCGACACCGAGTTTCTCCAACAAGGAGTTTCTTCAACACGGAGTTTCTACAACATGGAGTTTCCACAACACGGAGTTTCTCCAGCACGGAGTTTCTCCAACATGGAGTTTCTCCAACAAGGATTTTCTCCAACAAGGAGTTTCTCCAACAAGAAGGTTCTCCAACATTGAGTTTCTCTAACACGGAGTTTCTCCAACACGGAGTTTCTCCAACACGCAGTTTCTCCAACACGGAGTTTCTCCGACACAGAGTTTCTCTGACACAGAATTTCTACAACACAGTTTCTCCAACAAGCAGTTTCTCAAACAAGGTTTTTCCAACAAGGAGATTCTCCAACGTGGAGTGTCTCAAACACGGAGTTTCTCTAGCACGGAGTTTCTCCAACACGGAGTTTCTCCAACACGGAGTTTCTCCGACACAGACTTTCTCCGACACAGAGTTTCTCCGACACAGAGTTTCTCCAGCACGAAGTTTCTCCAACACGGAGTTTATCTAACAATAAGTTTCTGCAACACGGAGTTTCTACAACAAGGAGTTTCGCCAACACGAAGTTTCTACAACACGGAGTTTCTGCGACACGGAGTTTCTCCGACACGGACTTTCTCCGATACGAAGTTTCTCCAGCACGGAGCTTCTCCAACACGGAGTTTCTCCAACTCGGAGTTTCTCACACACGGAGTTTCTCCAACACGGAGTTTCTGCAACACGGAGTTTCTGCAACACGGAGTTTCTACAACATAAAGTTTCTCCAACACGGAGTTTCTCCAATACGAAGTTTCTCCAACATAAAGTTTCTCCAACACGGAGTTTCTCCAATACGGAGTTTCTCCGACACGGAGTTTCTCCAGCGCGGAGTTTCTCCAACACGGAGTTTGCCCAACACAGAGTTCCTCCAACACGGAGTTTTTCGAACACGGAGTTCCTCCAGCGTGGAGTTTCTCCAACACGGAGTTGCTATAGCACGGAGTTTCTACAACAAGGATTTTCTCCAACACGAAGTTTCTCCAACACGGAGTTTCTCCAACACGGAGTTTCTCCAACACGGAGTTTCTCCAACACGGAGTTTCTCCGACACGGAGTTTCTCCAACATGGAGTTTCTCCAACACGGCGTTACCCCAACACGAAGTTTCCCCAGTACGGAGTTTCTCAGACCAACACGGAGTTTCTCCAACACGGAGTTTCTCCAACAAGGACTTTCTCCAACACGTTGTTTCTCCGACACGGAGTTTCTCCGACACTGAGTTTCTCCGACACGGAGATTCTCCAACACGGAGTTTCTCCGACACGGAGTTTCTCCTACACAAAATTTCTCCAACACGGAGTTTCTCCGACACGGAGTTTCTCCGACACGGAGTTTCTCCAACGTGGAGTTTCTCCAACGTGGAGTTTATCCAACACGGCGTTTCCCCAACACGAAGTTTCCCCAGCACGGAGTTTCTCCAACACGGAGTTTCTCCAACAAGGAGTTTCTCAAACAAGGTTTTTTCCAACAAGGAGATTCTCCAACGTGGAGTGTCTCAAACACGGAGTTTCTCTAGCACGGAGTTTCTCCAACAGGGATTTTCTCCAACACGGAGTTTCTCTAACGTGGTGTTTCTCCAACACGGAGTTTCTCCAACACAGAGTTTCTCCAACACGCAGTTTCTCCAACACGGAGTTTCTCCAGCGCGGAGTTTCTCCAGCGCAGAGTTTCTCCAACACGGAGTTGCTATAGCACGGAGTTTCTCCAACAAGGATTTTCTCCAACACGGAGTTTCTCCAACACGGAGTTTCTCCAACACGGAGTTTCCCCGACACGGAGTTTCTCCAACACGGAGTTTCTCCAACATGGAGTTTCTCCGACACGGAGATTCTCCAAGAGGGAGTTCCTCCAACACGGAGTTTCTCCGACATGGAGTTTCTCCAACACGGAGTTTCTCCGACACAGTTTCTACAACACGAAGTTTCTCCAGCACGAAGTTTCTCCATCACGGAGTTTCTCTAACAATAAGTTATCCAACACGAAGTTTCTCCAGCGCGGAGTTTCTCCAACACGGAGTTTCTCCAACACAGAGTTCCTCCAACACGGAGTTTTTCGAACACGGAGTTTCTCCAGCGCGGAGTTTCTGCAACACGGAGTTGCTGTAGCACGGAGTTTCTCCAACAAGGATTTTCTCCAACACGAAGTTTCTCCACGACGGAGTTTCTCCAACACGAAGTTTCTCCAACACGGAGTTTCTCCAACACGGAGTTTCTCCAACACGGAGTTTCTCTAACACGGAGTTTCTCCGACTCGGAGTTTCTCCGACACGGAGTTTCTCCAACACGGCGTTTCCCCAACACGAAGTTTCCCCAGCACGGTGTTTCTCCGACACAGAGTTTCTCCAACAAGGAGTTTCTCAAACAAGGTTTTTCCAACAAGGAGATTCTCCAACGTGGAGTGTCTCAAACACGGAGTTTCTCTAGCACGGAGTTTCTCCAACACGGAGTTTCTCCAACACGGAGTTTCTCCGACACAGACTTTCTCCGACACAGAGTTTCTCCGACACAGAGTTTCTCCAGCACGAAGTTTCTCCAACACGGAGTTTATATAACAATAAGTACTCCAACACGGAGTTTCTACAAGGAGTTTCGCCAACACGAAGTTTCTACAACACGGAGTTTCTGCGACACGGAGTTTCTCCGACACGGACTTTCTCCGATACGAAGTTTCTCCAACACGGAGCTTCTCCAACACGGAGTTTCTCCAACTCGGAGTTTCTCACACACGGAGTTTCTCCAACACGGAGTTTCTGCAACACGGAGTTTCTCCAACACGAAGTCTCTCCAGCGCGGAGATTCTCCAGCGCGTAGTTTCCCCAGCGCGGATTTTCTGCAGCATGGAGTTTCTCCAACATGGAGTTTCTCCAACATGGATTATCTCCAACACGGAGTTTCTACAACACGGAGTTTCTACAACACGGAGTTTCTTCAACAGGGAGTTTCTCCAACACAGAGTTTCTCCAACACGGAGTTTCTACAACATGGAGTTTCTCCAACACGGAGTTTCTACAACATAAAGTTTCTCCAACACGAAGTTTCTCCAACACGGAGTTTCTCCAACACGGAGTTTTTCCAACACGGAGTTTCTCCAACATGGAGTTTCTCCAACAAGGATTTTCTCCAAGGAGTTTCTCCAACCAGAAGGTTCTCCAACATGGAGTTTCTCTAACACGGAGTTTCTACAACAGGGAGTTTCTCCAACACGGAGTTTCTAAAACACGGAGTTTCTCCAACACGGAGTTTTCTCCAACTCGGAGTTTCTCCAACACGGAGTTTCTCCAACAAGGAGTTTCTCCAACAAGGAGTTTCTCCAGCACGGAGTTTCCCCAACAAGGAATTTCTCCGACACAGAGTTTCTCCAACACGGAGTTTCTCCAACACGGAGTTTCTCCGACACGGAGTTTCTCTGACACAGAGTTTCTACAACACGGAGTTTCTCCAACACAGAGTTTCTAAAACACGGAGTTTCTCCAACACGGACTTTCTTCAACACAGAGTTTCTCCGACACCGAGTTTCTCCAACACGGAGTTTCTTCAACACGGAGTTTCTACAACATGGAGTTTCCACAACACGGAGTTTCTCCAGCACGGAGTTTCTCCAACATGGAGTTTCTCCAACAAGGATTTTCTCCAACAAGGAGTTTCTCCAACAAGAAGGTTCTCCAACATTGAGTTTCTCTAACACGGAGTTTCTCCAACACGGAGTTTCTCCAACACGCAGTTTCTCCAACACGGAGTTTCTCCGACACAGAGTTTCTCTGACACAGAATTTCTACAACACAGTTTCTCCAACAAGCAGTTTCTCAAACAAGGTTTTTCCAACAAGGAGATTCTCCAACGTGGAGTGTCTCAAACACGGAATTTCTCTAGCACGGAGTTTCTCCAACACGGAGTTTCTCCAACACGGAGTTTCTCCGACACAGACTTTCTCCGACACAGAGTTTCTCCGACACAGAGTTTCTCCAGCACGAAGTTTCTCCAACACGGAGTTTATCTAACAATAAGTTTCTGCAACACGGAGTTTCTACAACAAGGAGTTTCGCCAACACGAAGTTTCTACAACACGGAGTTTCTGCGACACGGAGTTTCTCCGACACGGACTTTCTCCGATACGAAGTTTCTCCAGCACGGAGCTTCTCCAACACGGAGTTTCTCCAACTCGGAGTTTCTCACACACGGAGTTTCTCCAACACGGAGTTTCTGCAACACGGAGTTTCTACAACATAAAGTTTCTCCAACACGGAGTTTCTCCAATACGAAGTTTCTTCGACATGGAGTTTCTCCAACATAAAGTTTCTCCAACACGGAGTTTCTCCAATACGGAGTTTCTCCGACACGGAGTTTCTCCAGCGCGGAGTTTCTCCAACACGGAGTTTGCCCAACACAGAGTTCCTCCAACACGGAGTTTTTCGAACACGGAGTTTCTCCAGCGTGGAGTTTCTCCAACACGGAGTTGCTATAGCACGGAGTTTCTACAACAAGGGTTTTCTCCAACACGAAGTTTCTCCAACACGGAGTTTCTCCAACACGGAGTTTCTCCAACACGGAGTTTCTCCAACACGGAGTTTCTCCGACACGGAGTTTCTCCAACATGGAGTTTCTCCAACACGGCGTTACCCCAACACGAAGTTTCCCCAGTACGGAGTTTCTCCAACACGGAGTTTCTCCAACACGGAGTTTCTCCAACAAGGACTTTCTCCAACACGGAGTTTCTCCGACTAGGAGTTTCTCCGACACTGAGTTTCTCCGACACGGAGATTCTCCAACACGGAGTTCCTCCGACACGGAGTTTCTCCGACACAGAATTTCTCCAACACGGAGTTTCTCCGACACGGAGTTTCTCCAACGTGGAGTTTCTCCAACGTGGAGTTTCTCCAACACGGCGTTTCCCCAACACGAAGTTTCCCCAGCACGGAGTTTCTCCAACACGGAGTTTCTCCAACAAGGAGTTTCTCAAACAAGGTTTTTTCCAACAAGGAGATTCTCCAACGTGGAGTGTCTCAAACACGGAGTTTCTCTAGCACGGAGTTTCTCCAACAGGGATTTTCTCCAACACGGAGTTTCTCTAACGTGGTGTTTCTCCAACACGGAGTTTCTCCAACACAGAGTTTCTCCAACACGCAGTTTCTCCAACACGGAGTTTCTCCAGCGCGGAGTTTATCCAGCGCTGAGTTTCTCCAACACGGAGTTGCTATAGCACGGAGTTTCTCCAACAAGGATTTTCTCCAACACGGAGTTTCTCCAACACGGAGTTTCTCCAACACGGTGTTTCCCCGACACGGAGTTTCTCCAACACGGAGTTTCTCCAACATGGAGTTTCTCCGACACGGAGATTCTCCAAGAGGGAGTTCCTCCAACACGGAGTTTCTCCGACATGGAGTTTCTCCAACATGGAGTTTCTCCGACACAGTTTCTACAACACGAAGTTTCTCCAGCACGAAGTTTCTCCATCACGGAGTTTCTCTAACAATAAGTTATCCAACACGAAGTTTCTCCAGCGCGGAGTTTCTCCAACACGGAGTTTCTCCAACACAGAGTTCCTCCAACACGGAGTTTTTCGAACACGGAGTTTCTCCAGCGCGGAGTTTCTCCAACACGGAGTTGCTGTAGCACGGAGTTTCTCCAACAAGGATTTTCTCCAACACGAAGTTTCTCCACGACGGAGTTTCTCCAACACGAAGTTTCTCCAACACGGAGTTTCTCCAACACAGAGTTTCTCCAGCACGGAGTTTCTCTAACACGGAGTTTCTCCGACTCGGAGTTTCTCCGACACGGAGTTTCTCCAACACGGCGTTTCTCCAACACGAAGTTTCCCCAGCACGGAGTTTCTCCGACACAGAGTTTCTCCAACAAGGAGTTTCTCAAACAAGATTTTTTCCAACAAGGAGATTCTCCAACGTGGAGTGTCTCAAACACGGAGTTTCTCTAGCACGGAGTTTCTCCAACACGGAGTTTCTCCAACACGGAGTTTCTCCGACACAGACTTTCTCCGACACAGAGTTTCTTCGACACGGACTTTCTCCGATACGAAGTTTCTCCAACACGGAGCTTCTCCAACACGGAGTTTCTCCAACTCGGAGTTTCTCACACACGGAGTTTCTCCAACACGGAGTTTCTGCAACACGGAGTTTCTCCAACACGAAGTCTCTCCAGCGCGGAGATTCTCCAGCGCGTAGTTTCCCCAGCGCGGATTTTCTGCAGCATGGAGTTTCTCCAACATGGAGTTTCTCCAACATGGATTATCTCCAACACGGAGTTTCTACAACACGGAGTTTCTTCAACAGGGAGTTTCTCCAACACAGAGTTTCTCCAACACGGAGTTTCTACAACATGGAGTTTCTCCAACACGGAGTTTCTACAACATAAAGTTTCTCCAACACGAAGTTTCTCCAACACGGAGTTTCTCCAACACGGACATTCTCCAACACGGACTTTCTCCAACATGGAGTTTCTCTAACACGGAGTTTCTCCAACACGGAGTTTCTCCAACACGGAGTTTCTTCAACACGGAGTTTCTACAACATGAAGTTTCTCCATCTCGGCGTTTCCCCAACACGGAGTTTCCACAACACGGAGTTTCTCCAACACGGAGTTTCTCCAACATGGAGTTTCTCCAACAAGGATTTTCTCCAAGGAGTTTCTCCAACCAGAAGGTTCTCCAACATGGAGTTTCTCTAACACGGAGTTTCTACAACAGGGAGTTTCTCCAACACGGAGTTTCTAAAACACGGAGTTTCTCCAACACGGAGTTTTCTCCAACACGGAGTTTCTCCAACACGGAGTTTCTCCAACAAGGAGTTTCTCCAGCACGGAGTTTCCCCAACAAGGAATTTCTCCGACACAGAGTTTCTCCAACACGGAGTTTCTCCAACACGGAGTTTCTCCGACACGGAGTTTCTCCAACACAGAGTTTCTCCAACACGGAGTTTCTCCAACACGGAGTTTCTCCAACACGGAGTTTCTCCAACACGGAGTTTCTCCAACACAGAGTTTCTCCGACACGGAGTTTCTCCAACACGGAGTTTCTTCAACACGGAGTTTCTCCAACACGGAGTTTCCCAACACGGAGTTTCTCCAACACGGAGTTTCTCCAACATGGAGTTTCTCCAACACGGAGTTTCTCCAACAAGGAGTTTCTCCAACACGAAGTTTCTCCAACATGGAGTTTCTCCAACACGGAGTTTCTCCAACACGGAGTTTCTCCAACACGCAGTTTCTCCAACACGGAGTTTCTCCGACACAGAGTTTCTCTGACACAGAATTTCTACAACACGAGTTTCTCCAACAAGCAGTTTCTCAAACAAGGTTTTTCCAACAAGGAGATTCTCCAACGTGGAGTGTCTCAAACACGGAGTTTCTCTAGCATGGAGTTTCTCCAACACGGAGTTTCTCCAACACGGAGTTTCTCCGACACAGACTTTCTCCGACACAGTTTCTCCGACACAGAGTTTCTCCAGCACGAAGTTTCTCCAACACGGGGTTTATCTAACAATAAGTTTCTGCAACACGGAGTTTCTACAACAAGGAGTTTCGCCAACACGAAGTTTCTACAACACGGAGTTTCTGCGACACGGAGTTTCTCCGACACGGACTTTCTCCGATACGAAGTTTCTCCAGCACGGAGCTTCTCCAACACGGAGTTTCTCCAACTCGGAGTTTCTCACACACGGAGTTTCTCCAACACGGAGTTTCTGCAACACGGAGTTTCTACAACATAAAGTTTCTCCAACACGGAGTTTCTCCAATACGAAGTTTCTTCGACATGGAGTTTCTCCAACATAAAGTTTCTCCAACACCGAGTTTCTCCAATACGGAGTTTCTCCGACACGGAGTTTCTCCAGCGCGGAGTTTCTCCAACACGGAGTTTGCCCAACACAGAGTTCCTCCAACACGGAGTTTTTCGAACACGGAGTTTCTCCAGCGTGGAGTTTCTCCAACACGGAGTTGCTATAGCACGGAGTTTCTACAACAAGGATTTTCTCCAACACGAAGTTTCTCCAACACGGAGTTTCTCCAACACGGAGTTTCTCCAACACGGAGTTTCTCCAACACGGAGTTTCTCCGACACGGAGTTTCTCCAACATGGAGTTTCTCCAACACGGCGTTACCCCAACACAAAGTTTCCCCAGTACGGAGTTTCTCCAAGACGGAGTTTCTCCAACACGGAGTTTCTCCAACAAGGACTTTCTCCAACACGGAGTTTCTCCGACACGGAGTTTCTCCGACACTGAGTTTCTCCGACACGGAGATTCTCCAACACGGAGTTTCTCCGACACGGAGTTTCTCCGACACAGAATTTCTCCAACACGGAGTTTCTCCGACACGGAGTTTCTCCGACACGGAGTTTCTCCAACGTGGAGTTTCTCCAACGTGGAGTTTCTCCAACACGGCGTTTCCCCAACACGAAGATTCCCCAGCACGGAGTTTCTCCAACACGGAGTTTCTCCAACAAGGAGTTTCTCAAACAAGGTTTTTTCCAACAAGGAGATTCTCCAACGTGGAGTGTCTCAAACACGGAGTTTCTCTAGCACGGAGTTTCTCCAACAGGGATTTTCTAGAACACGGAGTTTCTCTAACGTGGTGTTTCTCCAACACGGAGTTTCTCCAACACAGAGTTTCTCCAACACGCAGTTTCTCCAACACTGACTTTCTCCAGCGCGGAGTTTCTCCAGCGCAGAGTTTCTCCAACACGGAGTTGCTATAGCACGGAGTTTCTCCAACAAGGATTTTCTCCAACACGGTGTTTCTCCAACACGGAGTTTCTCCAACACGGAGTTTCCCCGACACGGAGTTTCTCCAACACGGAGTTTCTCCTACATGGAGTTTCTCCGACACGGAGATTCTCCAAGAGGGAGTTCCTCCAACAGGGAGTTTCTCCGACATGGAGTTTCTCCAACACGGAGTTTCTCCGACACAGTTTCTAGAACACGAAGTTTCTCCAGCACGAAGTTTCTCCATCACGGAGTTTCTCTAACAATAAGTTATCCAACACGAAGTTTCTCCAGCGCGGAGTTTCTCCAACACGGAGTTTCTCCAACACAGAGTTCCTCCAACACGGAGTTTTTCGAACACGGAGTTTCTCCAGCGCGGAGTTTCTCCAACACGGAGTTGCTGTAGCACGGAGTTTCTCCAACAAGGATTTTCTCCAACACGAAGTTTCTCCACGACGGAGTTTCTCCAACACAAAGTTTCTCCAACACGGAGTTTCTCCAACACGGAGTTTCTCCAACACGGAGTTTCTCTAACACGGAGTTTCTCCGACTCGGAGTTTCTCCGACACGGAGTTTCTCCAACACGGCGTTTCCCCAACACGAAGTTTCCCCAGCACGGAGTTTCTCCGACACAGAGTTTCTCCAACAAGGAGTTTCTCAAACAAGGTTTTTTCCAACAAGGAGATTCTCCAACGTGGAGTTTCTCCAACACGGAGTTTCTCCAACACGGAGTTTCTCCAACACGGAGTTTCTCCGACACGGAGTTTCTCCAACATGGAGTTTCTCCAACACGGCGTTACCCCAACACGAAGTTTCCCCAGTACGGAGTTTCTCCAACACGGAGTTTCTCGAACACGGAGTTTCTCCAACAAGGACTTTCTCCAACACGGAGTTTCTCCGACACGGAGTTTCTCCGACACGGAGTTTCTCCGACACGGAGATTCTCCAACACGGAGTTTCTCCGACACGGAGTTTCTCCGACACAGAATTTCACCAACACGGAGTTTCTCCGACACGGAGTTTCTCCGACACGGAGTTTCTCCAACGTGGAGTTTCTCCAACGTGGAGTTTCTCCAACACGGCGTTTCCCCAACACGAAGTTTCCCCAGCACGGAGTTTCTCCAACACGGAGTTTCTCCAACAAGGAGTTTCTCAAACAAGGTTTTTTCCAACAAGGAGATTCTCCAACGTGGAGTGTCTCAAACACGGAGTTTCTCTAGCACGGAGTTTCTCCAACAGGGATTTTCTCCAACACGGAGTTTCTCTAACGTGGTGTTTCTCCAACACGGAGTTTCTCCAACACAGAGTTTCTCCAACACGCAGTTTCTCCAACACGGAGTTTCTCCAGCGCGGAGTTTCTCCAGCGCAGAGTCTCTCCAACACGGAGTTGCTATAGCACGGAGTTTCTCCAACAAGGATTTTCTCCAACACGGAGTTTCTCCAACACGGAGTTTCTCCAACACGGAGTTTCCCCGACACGGAGTTTCTCCAACACGGAGTTTCTCCAACATGGAGTTTCTCCGACACGGAGATTCTCCAAGAGGGAGTTCCTCCAACACGGAGTTTCTCCGACATGGAGTTTCTCCAACACGGAGTTTCTCCGACACAGTTTCTACAACACGAAGTTTCTCCAGCACGAAGTTTCTCCATCACGGAGTTTCTCTAACAATAAGTTATCCAACACGAAGTTTCTCCAGCGCGGAGTTTCTCCAACACGGAGTTTCTCCAACACAGAGTTCCTCCAACACGGAGTTTTTCGAACACGGAGTTTCTCCAGCGCGGAGTTTCTCCAACACGGAGTTGCTGTAGCACGGAGTTTCTCCAACAAGGATTTTCTCCAACACGAAGTTTCTCCACGACGGAGTTTCTCCAACACGAAGTTTCTCCAACACGGAGTTTCTCCAACACGGAGTTTCTCCAACACGGAGTTTCTCTAACACGGAGTTTCTCCGACTCGGAGTTTCTCCGACACGGAGTTTCTCCAACACGGCGTTTCCCCAACACGAAGTTTCCCCAGCACGGAGTTTCTCCGACACAGAGTTTCTCCAACAAGGAGTTTCTCAAACAAGGTTTTTTCCAACAAGGAGATTCTCCAACGTGGAGTGTCTCAAACACGGAGTTTCTCTAGCACGGAGTTTCTCCAACACGGAGTTTCTCCAACACGGAGTTTCTCCGACACAGACTTTCTCCGACACAGAGTTTCTCCGACACAGAGTTTCTCCAGCACGAAGTTTCTCCAACACGGAGTTTATATAACAATAAGTGCTCCAACACGGAGTTTCTACAAGGAGTTTCGCCAACACGAAGTTTCTACAACACGGAGTTTCTGCGACACGGAGTTTCTCCGACACGGACTTTCTCCGATACGAAGTTTCTCCAACACGGAGCTTCTCCAACACGGAGTTTCTCCAACTCGGAGTTTCTCACACACGGAGTTTCTCCAACACGGAGTTTCTGCAACACGGAGTTTCTCCAACACGAAGTCTCTCCAGCGCGGAGATTCTCCAGCGCGTAGTTTCCCCAGCGCGGATTTTCTGCAGCATGGAGTTTCTCCAACATGGAGTTTCTCCAACATGGATTATCTCCAACACGGAGTTTCTACAACACGGAGTTTCTACAACACGGAGTTTCTTCAACAGGGAGTTTCTCCAACACAGAGTTTCTCCAACACGGAGTTTCTACAACATGGAGTTTCTCCAACACGGAGTTTCTACAACATAAAGTTTCTCCAACACGAAGTTTCTCCAACACGGAGTTTCTCCAACACGGACATTCTCCAACACGTACTTTCTCCAACATGGAGTTTCTCTAACACGGAGTTTCTCCAACACGGAGTTTCTCCAACACGGAGTTTCTTCAACACGGAGTTTCTACAACATGAAGTTTCTCCATCTCGGCGTTTTCCCAACACGGAGTTTCCACAACACGGAGTTTTTCCAACACGGAGTTTCTCCAACATGGAGTTTCTCCAACAAGGATTTTCTCCAAGGAGTTTCTCCAACCAGAAGGTTCTCCAACATGGAGTTTCTCTAACACGGAGTTTCTACAACAGGGAGTTTCTCCAACACGGAGTTTCTAAAACACGGAGTTTCTCCAACACGGAGTTTCTCCAACACGGAGTTTCTCCAACAAGGAGTTTCTCCAACAAGGAGTTTCTCCAGCACGGAGTTTCCCCAACAAGGAATTTCTCCGACACAGAGTTTCTCCAACACGGAGTTTCTCCAACACAGAGTTTCTCCGACACGGAGTTTCTCTGACACAGAGTTTCTACAACACGGAGTTTCTCCAACACAGAGTTTCTAAAACACGGAGTTTCTCCAACACGGAGTTTCTCCAACACGGAGTTTCTCCAACACGGACTTTCTCCAACACAGAGTTTCTCCGACACCGAGTTTCTCCAACACGGAGTTTCTTCAACACGGAGTTTCTACAACATGGAGTTTCCACAACACGGAGTTTCTCCAGCACGGAGTTTCTCCAACATGGAGTTTCTCCAACAAGGATTTTCTCCAACAAGGAGTTTCTCCAACAAGAAGGTTCTCCAACATTGAGTTTCTCTAACACGGAGTTTCTCCAACACGGAGTTTCTCCAACACGCAGTTTCTCCAACACGGAGTTTCTCCGACACAGAGTTTCTCTGACACAGAATTTCTACAACACAGTTTCTCCAACAAGCAGTTTCTCAAACAAGGTTTTTCCAACAAGGAGATTCTCCAACGTGGAGTGTCTCAAACACGGAGTTTCTCTAGCACGGAGTTTCTCCAACACGGAGTTTCTCCAACACGGAGTTTCTCCGACACAGACTTTCTCCGACACAGAGTTTCTCCGACACAGAGTTTCTCCAGCACGAAGTTTCTCCAACACGGAGTTTATATAACAATAAGTACTCCAACACGGAGTTTCTACAAGGAGTTTCGCCAACACGAAGTTTCTACAACACGGAGTTTCTGCGACACGGAGTTTCTCCGACACGGACTTTCTCCGATACGAAGTTTCTCCAGCACGGAGCTTCTCGAACACGGAGTTTCTCCAACTCGGAGTTTCTCACACACGGAGTTTCTCCAACACGGAGTTTCTGCAACACGGAGTTTCTCCAACACGAAGTCTCTCCGGCGCGGAGATTGTCCAGCGCGTAGTTTCCCCAGCGCGGATTTTCTGCAGCATGGAGTTTCTCCAACATGGAGTTTCTCCAACATAGATTATCTCCAACACGGAGTTTCTGCAACACGGAGTTTCTACAACACGGAGTTTCTTCAACAGGGAGTATCTCCAACACAGAGTTTCTCCAACACGGAGCTTCTACAACATGGAGTTTCTCCAACACGGAGTTTCTACAACATAAAGTTTCTCCAACAGGAAGTTTCTCCAACACGGAGTTTCTCCAACACGGACATTCTCCAACACGGACTTTCTCCAACATGGAGTTTCTCTAACACGGAGTTTCTCCAACACGGAGTTTCTCAAACACGGAGTTTCTTCAACACGGAGTTTCTACAACATGAAGTTTCTCCATCTCGGCGTTTCCCCAACACGGAGTTTCCACAACACGGAGTTTCTCCAACACGGAGTTTCTCCAACATGGAGTTTCTCCAACAAGGATTTTCTCCAACAAGAAGTTTCTCCAACCAGAAGGTTCTCCAACATGGAGTTTCTCTAACACGGAGTTTCTACAACAGGGAGTTTCTCCAACACGGAGTTTCTAAAACACGGAGTTTCTCCAACACGGAGTTTTCTCCAACACGGAGTTTCTCCAACACGGAGTTTCTCCAACAAGGAGTTTCTCCGACACAGAGTTTCTCCAACACGGAGTTTCTCCAACACGGAGTTTCTCCAACACGGAGTTTCTAAAACACGGAGTTTCTCCAACCCGGAGTTTCTCCAACACGGAGTTTCTCCAACACGGACTTTCTCCAACACAGAGTTTCTCCGACACGGAGTTTCTCCAACAAGGATTTTCTCCAACAAGGAGTTTCTACAACATGGAGTTTCCACAACATGGAGTTTCTCTAACACGGAGTTTCTCCAACACGGAGTTTCTCCAACACGGAGTTTCTCCAACACGGAGTTTCTCCGACACGGAGTTTCTCTGACAGAGTTTCTACAACACGGAGTTTCTCCAACACGGAGTTTCTAAAACACGGAGTTTCTCCTACACGGAGTTTTCTCCTACACGGAGTTTCTCCAACACGGAGTTTCTCCAACAAGGAGTTTCTCCAACAAGGAGTTTCTCTAGCACGGAGTTTCTCCAACAAGGAATTTCTCCGACACAGAGTTTCTCCAACACGGAGTTTCTCCAACACGGAGTTTCTCCGACACGGAGTTTCTCTGACACAGAGTTTCTACAACACGGAGTTTCTCCAACACGGAGTTTCTAAAACACGGATTTTCTCCAACACGGAGTTTCTCCAACACGGAGTTTCTCCAACACGGACTTTCTCCAACACAGAGTTTCTCCAACACGGAGATTCTCCGACGCGGAGTTTCTCCAACACGGAGTTTCTTCAACACAGAGTTTCTACAACATGGAGTATCTCCAACACGGAGTTTCTACAACATAAAGTTTCTCCAACACGGAGTTTCTCCAACACGGACATTCTCCAACACGGACTTTCTCCAACATGGAGTTTCTCTATCACGGAGTTTCTCCAACACAGAGTTTCTCCAACACGGAGTTTCTACAACATGGAGTATCTCCAACACGGAGTTTCTACAACATAAAGTTTCTCCAACACGGAGTTTCTCCAACACGGACATTCTCCAACACGGACTTTCTCCAACATGGAGTTTCTCTATCACGGAGTTTCTCCAACACAGAGTTTCTCCAACACGGAGTTTCTTCAACACGGAGTTTCTACAACATGGAGTTTCTCCAACACGGAGTTTCTACAACATAAAGTTTCTCCAACACGGAGTTTCTCCAATACGAAGTTTCTTCGACATGGAGTTTCTCCAACATAAAGTTTCTCCAACACGGAGTTTCTCCAATACGGAGTTTCTCCGACACGGAGTTTCTCCAGCGCGGAGTTTCTCCAACACGGAGTTTGCCCAACACAGAGTTCCTCCAACACGGAGTTTTTCGAACACGGAGTTTCTCCAGCGTGGAGTTTCTCCAACACGGAGTTGCTATAGCACGGAGTTTCTACAACAAGGATTTTCTCCAACACGAAGTTTCTCCAACACGGAGTTTCTCCAACACGGAGTTTCTCCAACACGGAGTTTCTCCAACACGGAGTTTCTCCGACACGGAGTTTCTCCAACACGGCGTTACCCCAACACGAAGTTTCTCCTACATGGAGTTTCTCCGACACGGAGATTCTCCAAGAGGGAGTTCCTCCAACAGGGAGTTTCTCCGACATGGAGTTTCTCCAACACGGAGTTTCTCCGACACGAGTTTCTCGAACACGGAGTTTCTCCAGCACGGAGTTTCTCCATCACGGAGTTTCTCCAACAATAAGTTATCCAACACGAAGTTTCTCCAGCGCGGAGTTTCTCCAACACGGAGTTTCTCCAACACAGAGTTCCTCCAACACGGAGTTTTTCGAACACGGAGTTTCTCCAGCGCGGAGTTTCTCCAACACGGAGTTGCTGTAGCACGGAGTTTCTCCAACAAGGATTTTCTCCAACACGAAGTTTCTCCACGACGGAGTTTCTCCAACACAAAGTTTCTCCAACACGGAGTTTCTCCAACACGGAGTTTCTCCAACACGGAGTTTCTCTAACACGGAGTTTCTCCGACTCGGAGTTTCTCCGACACGGAGTTTCTCCAACACGGCGTTTCCCCAACACGAAGTTTCCCCAGCACGGGGTTTATCTAACAATAAGTTTCTGCAACACGGAGTTTCTACAACAAGAAGTTTCGCCAACACGAAGTTTCTACAACACGGAGTTTCTGCGACACGGAGTTTCTCCGACACGGACTTTCTCCGATACGAAGTTTCTCCAGCACGGAGCTTCTCCAACACGGAGTTTCTCCAACTCGGAGTTTCTCACACACGGAGTTTCTCCAACACGGAGTTTCTGCAACACGGAGTTTCTACAACATAAAGTTTCTCCAACACGGAGTTTCTCCAATACGAAGTTTCTTCGACATGGAGTTTCTCCAACATAAAGTTTCTCCAACACCGAGTTTCTCCAATACGGAGTTTCTCCGACACGGAGTTTCTCCAGCGCGGAGTTTCTCCAACACGGAGTTTGCCCAACACAGAGTTCCTCCAACACGGAGTTTTTCGAACACGGAGTTTCTCCAGCGTGGAGTTTCTCCAACACGGAGTTGCTATAGCACGGAGTTTCTACAACAAGGATTTTCTCCAACACGAAGTTTCTCCGACACGGAGTTTCTCCAACACGGAGTTTCTCCAACACGGAGTTTCTGCAACACGGAGTTTCTCCAACACGAAGTCTCTCCGGCGCGGAGATTGTCCAGCGCGTAGTTTCCCCAGCGCGGATTTTCTGCAGCATGGAGTTTCTCCAACATGGAGTTTCTCCAACATAGATTATCTCCAACACGGAGTTTCTGCAACACGGAGTTTCTACAACACGGAGTTTCTTCAACAGGGAGTATCTCCAACACAGAGTTTCTCCAACACGGAGCTTCTACAACATGGAGTTTCTCCAACACGGAGTTTCTACAACATAAAGTTTCTCCAACAGGAAGTTTCTCCAACACGGAGTTTCTCCAACACGGACATTCTCCAACACGGACTTTCTCCAACATGGAGTTTCTCTAACACGGAGTTTCTCCAACACGGAGTTTCTCAAACACGGAGTTTCTTCAACACGGAGTTTCTACAACATGAAGTTTCTCCATCTCGGCGTTTCCCCAACACGGAGTTTCCACAACACGGAGTTTCTCCAACACGGAGTTTCTCCAACATAGAGTTTCTCCAACAAGGATTTTCTCCAACAAGAAGTTTCTCCAACCAGAAGGTTCTCCAACATGGAGTTTCTCTAACACGGAGTTTCTACAACAGGGAGTTTCTCCAACACGGAGTTTCTAAAACACGGAGTTTCTCCAACACGGAGTTTTCTCCAACACGGAGTTTCTCCAACACGGAGTTTCTCCAACAAGGAGTTTCTCCGACACAGAGTTTCTCCAACACGGAGTTTCTCCAACACGGAGTTTCTCCAACACGGAGTTTCTAAAACACGGAGTTTCTCCAACCCGGAGTTTCTCCAACACGGAGTTTCTCCAACACGGACTTTCTCCAACACAGAGTTTCTCCGACACGGAGTTTCTCCAACAAGGATTTTCTCCAACAAGGAGTTTCTACAACATGGAGTTTCCACAACATGGAGTTTCTCTAACACGGAGTTTCTCCAACACGGAGTTTCTCCAACACGGAGTTTCTCCAACACGGAGTTTCTCCGACACGGAGTTTCTCTGACAGAGTTTCTACAACACGGAGTTTCTCCAACACGGAGTTTCTAAAACACGGAGTTTCTCCTACACGGAGTTTTCTCCTACACGGAGTTTCTCCAACACGGAGTTTCTCCAACAAGGAGTTTCTCCAACAAGGAGTTTCTCTAGCACGGAGTTTCTCCAACAAGGAATTTCTCCGACACAGAGTTTCTCCAACACGGAGTTTCTCCAACACGGAGTTTCTCCGACACGGAGTTTCTCTGACACAGAGTTTCTACAACACGGAGTTTCTCCAACACGGAGTTTCTAAAACACGGATTTTCTCCAACACGGAGTTTCTCCAACACGGAGTTTCTCCAACACGGACTTTCTCCAACACAGAGTTTCTCCAACACGGAGATTCTCCGACGCGGAGTTTCTCCAACACGGAGTTTCTTCAACACGGAGTTTCTACAACATGGAGTATCTCCAACACGGAGTTTCTACAACATAAAGTTTCTCCAACACGGAGTTTCTCCAACACGGACATTCTCCAACACGGACTTTCTCCAACATGGAGTTTCTCTATCACGGAGTTTCTCCAACACAGAGTTTCTCCAACACGGAGTTTCTACAACATGGAGTATCTCCAACACGGAGTTTCTACAACATAAAGTTTCTCCAACACGGAGTTTCTCCAACACGGACATTCTCCAACACGGACTTTCTCCAACATGGAGTTTCTCTATCACGGAGTTTCTCCAACACAGAGTTTCTCCAACACGGAGTTTCTTCAACACGGAGTTTCTACAACATGGAGTTTCTCCAACACGGAGTTTCTACAACATAAAGTTTCTCCAACACGGAGTTTCTCCAATACGAAGTTTCTTCGACATGGAGTTTCTCCAACATAAAGTTTCTCCAACACGGAGTTTCTCCAATACGGAGTTTCTCCGACACGGAGTTTCTCCAGCGCGGAGTTTCTCCAACACGGAGTTTGCCCAACACAGAGTTCCTCCAACACGGAGTTTTTCGAACACGGAGTTTCTCCAGCGTGGAGTTTCTCCAACACGGAGTTGCTATAGCACGGAGTTTCTACAACAAGGATTTTCTCCAACACGAAGTTTCTCCAACACGGAGTTTCTCCAACACGGAGTTTCTCCAACACGGAGTTTCTCCAACACGGAGTTTCTCCGACACGGAGTTTCTCCAACACGGCGTTACCCCAACACGAAGTTTCTCCTACATGGAGTTTCTCCGACACGGAGATTCTCCAAGAGGGAGTTCCTCCAACAGGGAGTTTCTCCGACATGGAGTTTCTCCAACACGGAGTTTCTCCGACACAGTTTCTAGAACACGAAGTTTCTCCAGCACGAAGTTTCTCCATCACGGAGTTTCTCTAACAATAAGTTATCCAACACGAAGTTTCTCCAGCGCGGAGTTTCTCCAACACGGAGTTTCTCCAACACAGAGTTCCTCCAACACGGAGTTTTTCGAACACGGAGTTTCTCCAGCGCGGAGTTTCTCCAACACGGAGTTGCTGTAGCACGGAGTTTCTCCAACAAGGATTTTCTCCAACACGAAGTTTCTCCAACGACGGAGTTTCTCCAACACGAAGTTTCTCCAACACGGAGTTTCTCCAACACGGAGTTTCTCCAACACGGAGTTTCTCTAACACGGAGTTTCTCCGACACGGAGTTTCTCCGACACGGAGTTTCTCCAACACGGCGTTTCCCCAACACGAAGTTTCCCCAGCACGGGGTTTATCTAACAATAAGTTTCTGCAACACGGAGTTTCTACAACAAGGAGTTTCGCCAACACGAAGTTTCTACAACACGGAGTTTCTGCGACACGGAGTTTCTCCGACACGGACTTTCTCCGATACGAAGTTTCTCCAGCACGGAGCTTCTCCAACACGGAGTTTCTCCAACTCGGAGTTTCTCACACACGGAGTTTCTCCAACACGGAGTTTCTGCAACACGGAGTTTCTACAACATAAAGTTTCTCCAACACGGAGTTTCTCCAATACGAAGTTTCTTCGACATGGAGTTTCTCCAACATAAAGTTTCTCCAACACCGAGTTTCTCCAATACGGAGTTTCTCCGACACGGAGTTTCTCCAGCGCGGAGTTTCTCCAACACGGAGTTTGCCCAACACAGAGTTCCTCCAACACGGAGTTTTTCGAACACGGAGTTTCTCCAGCGTGGAGTTTCTCCAACACGGAGTTGCTATAGCACGGAGTTTCTACAACAAGGATTTTCTCCAACACGAAGTTTCTCCAACACGGAGTTTCTCCAACACGGAGTTTCTCCAACACGGAGTTTCTCCAACACGGAGTTTCTCCGACACGGAGTTTCTCCAACATGGAGTTTCTCCAACACGGCGTTACCCCAACACAAAGTTTCCCCAGTACGGAGTTTCTCCAAGACGGAGTTTCTCCAACACGGAGTTTCTCCAACAAGGACTTTCTCCAACACGGAGTTTCTCCGACACGGAGTTTCTCCGACACTGAGTTTCTCCGACACGGAGATTCTCCAACACGGAGTTTCTCCGACACGGAGTTTCTCCGACACAGAATTTCTCCAACACGGAGTTTCTCCGACACGGAGTTTCTCCGACACGGAGTTTCTCCAACGTGGAGTTTCTCCAACGTGGAGTTTCTCCAACACGGCGTTTCCCCAACACGAAGATTCCCCAGCACGGAGTTTCTCCAACACGGAGTTTCTCCAACAAGGAGTTTCTCAAACAAGGTTTTTTCCAACAAGGAGATTCTCCAACGTGGAGTGTCTCAAACACGGAGTTTCTCTAGCACGGAGTTTCTCCAACAGGGATTTTCTAGAACACGGAGTTTCTCTAACGTGGTGTTTCTCCAACACGGAGTTTCTCCAACACAGAGTTTCTCCAACACGCAGTTTCTCCAACACTGACTTTCTCCAGCGCGGAGTTTCTCCAGCGCAGAGTTTCTCCAACACGGAGTTGCTATAGCACGGAGTTTCTCCAACAAGGATTTTCTCCAACACGGTGTTTCTCCAACACGGAGTTTCTCCAACACGGAGTTTCCCCGACACGGAGTTTCTCCAACACGGAGTTTCTCCTACATGGAGTTTCTCCGACACGGAGATTCTCCAAGAGGGAGTTCCTCCAACACGGAGTTTCTCCGACATGGAGTTTCTCCAACACGGAGTTTCTCCGACACAGTTTCTAGAACACGAAGTTTCTCCAGCACGAAGTTTCTCCATCACGGAGTTTCTCTAACAATAAGTTATCCAACACGAAGTTTCTCCAGCGCGGAGTTTCTCCAACACGGAGTTTCTCCAACACAGAGTTCCTCCAACACGGAGTTTTTCGAACACGGAGTTTCTCCAGCGCGGAGTTTCTCCAACACGGAGTTGCTGTAGCACGGAGTTTCTCCAACAAGGATTTTCTCCAACACGAAGTTTCTCCACGACGGAGTTTCTCCAACACAAAGTTTCTCCAACACGGAGTTTCTCCAACACGGAGTTTCTCCAACACGGAGTTTCTCTAACACGGAGTTTCTCCGACTCGGAGTTTCTCCGACACGGAGTTTCTCCAACACGGCGTTTCCCCAACACGAAGTTTCCCCAGCACGGAGTTTCTCCGACACAGAGTTTCTCCAACAAGGAGTTTCTCAAACAAGGTTTTTTCCAACAAGGAGATTCTCCAACGTGGAGTTTCTCCAACACGGAGTTTCTCCAACACGGAGTTTCTCCAACACGGAGTTTCTCCGACACGGAGTTTCTCCAACATGGAGTTTCTCCAACACGGCGTTACCCCAACACGAAGTTTCCCCAGTACGGAGTTTCTCCAACACGGAGTTTCTCGAACACGGAGTTTCTCCAACAAGGACTTTCTCCAACACGGAGTTTCTCCGACACGGAGTTTCTCCGACACGGAGTTTCTCCGACACGGAGATTCTCCAACACGGAGTTTCTCCGACACGGAGTTTCTCCGACACAGAATTTCACCAACACGGAGTTTCTCCGACACGGAGTTTCTCCGACACGGAGTTTCTCCAACGTGGAGTTTCTCCAACGTGGAGTTTCTCCAACACGGCGTTTCCCCAACACGAAGTTTCCCCAGCACGGAGTTTCTCCAACACGGAGTTTCTCCAACAAGGAGTTTCTCAAACAAGGTTTTTTCCAACAAGGAGATTCTCCAACGTGGAGTGTCTCAAACACGGAGTTTCTCTAGCACGGAGTTTCTCCAACAGGGATTTTCTCCAACACGGAGTTTCTCTAACGTGGTGTTTCTCCAACACGGAGTTTCTCCAACACAGAGTTTCTCCAACACGCAGTTTCTCCAACACGGAGTTTCTCCAGCGCGGAGTTTCTCCAGCGCAGAGTCTCTCCAACACGGAGTTGCTATAGCACGGAGTTTCTCCAACAAGGATTTTCTCCAACACGGAGTTTCTCCAACACGGAGTTTCTCCAACACGGAGTTTCCCCGACACGGAGTTTCTCCAACACGGAGTTTCTCCAACATGGAGTTTCTCCGACACGGAGATTCTCCAAGAGGGAGTTCCTCCAACACGGAGTTTCTCCGACATGGAGTTTCTCCAACACGGAGTTTCTCCGACACAGTTTCTACAACACGAAGTTTCTCCAGCACGAAGTTTCTCCATCACGGAGTTTCTCTAACAATAAGTTATCCAACACGAAGTTTCTCCAGCGCGGAGTTTCTCCAACACGGAGTTTCTCCAACACAGAGTTCCTCCAACACGGAGTTTTTCGAACACGGAGTTTCTCCAGCGCGGAGTTTCTCCAACACGGAGTTGCTGTAGCACGGAGTTTCTCCAACAAGGATTTTCTCCAACACGAAGTTTCTCCACGACGGAGTTTCTCCAACACGAAGTTTCTCCAACACGGAGTTTCTCCAACACGGAGTTTCTCCAACACGGAGTTTCTCTAACACGGAGTTTCTCCGACTCGGAGTTTCTCCGACACGGAGTTTCTCCAACACGGCGTTTCCCCAACACGAAGTTTCCCCAGCACGGAGTTTCTCCGACACAGAGTTTCTCCAACAAGGAGTTTCTCAAACAAGGTTTTTTCCAACAAGGAGATTCTCCAACGTGGAGTGTCTCAAACACGGAGTTTCTCTAGCACGGAGTTTCTCCAACACGGAGTTTCTCCAACACGGAGTTTCTCCGACACAGACTTTCTCCGACACAGAGTTTCTCCGACACAGAGTTTCTCCAGCACGAAGTTTCTCCAACACGGAGTTTATATAACAATAAGTGCTCCAACACGGAGTTTCTACAAGGAGTTTCGCCAACACGAAGTTTCTACAACACGGAGTTTCTGCGACACGGAGTTTCTCCGACACGGACTTTCTCCGATACGAAGTTTCTCCAACACGGAGCTTCTCCAACACGGAGTTTCTCCAACTCGGAGTTTCTCACACACGGAGTTTCTCCAACACGGAGTTTCTGCAACACGGAGTTTCTCCAACACGAAGTCTCTCCAGCGCGGAGATTCTCCAGCGCGTAGTTTCCCCAGCGCGGATTTTCTGCAGCATGGAGTTTCTCCAACATGGAGTTTCTCCAACATGGATTATCTCCAACACGGAGTTTCTACAACACGGAGTTTCTACAACACGGAGTTTCTTCAACAGGGAGTTTCTCCAACACAGAGTTTCTCCAACACGGAGTTTCTACAACATGGAGTTTCTCCAACACGGAGTTTCTACAACATAAAGTTTCTCCAACACGAAGTTTCTCCAACACGGAGTTTCTCCAACACGGACATTCTCCAACACGTACTTTCTCCAACATGGAGTTTCTCTAACACGGAGTTTCTCCAACACGGAGTTTCTCCAACACGGAGTTTCTTCAACACGGAGTTTCTACAACATGAAGTTTCTCCATCTCGGCGTTTTCCCAACACGGAGTTTCCACAACACGGAGTTTTTCCAACACGGAGTTTCTCCAACATGGAGTTTCTCCAACAAGGATTTTCTCCAAGGAGTTTCTCCAACCAGAAGGTTCTCCAACATGGAGTTTCTCTAACACGGAGTTTCTACAACAGGGAGTTTCTCCAACACGGAGTTTCTAAAACACGGAGTTTCTCCAACACGGAGTTTCTCCAACACGGAGTTTCTCCAACAAGGAGTTTCTCCAACAAGGAGTTTCTCCAGCACGGAGTTTCCCCAACAAGGAATTTCTCCGACACAGAGTTTCTCCAACACGGAGTTTCTCCAACACAGAGTTTCTCCGACACGGAGTTTCTCTGACACAGAGTTTCTACAACACGGAGTTTCTCCAACACAGAGTTTCTAAAACACGGAGTTTCTCCAACACGGAGTTTCTCCAACACGGAGTTTCTCCAACACGGACTTTCTCCAACACAGAGTTTCTCCGACACCGAGTTTCTCCAACACGGAGTTTCTTCAACACGGAGTTTCTACAACATGGAGTTTCCACAACACGGAGTTTCTCCAGCACGGAGTTTCTCCAACATGGAGTTTCTCCAACAAGGATTTTCTCCAACAAGGAGTTTCTCCAACAAGAAGGTTCTCCAACATTGAGTTTCTCTAACACGGAGTTTCTCCAACACGGAGTTTCTCCAACACGCAGTTTCTCCAACACGGAGTTTCTCCGACACAGAGTTTCTCTGACACAGAATTTCTACAACACAGTTTCTCCAACAAGCAGTTTCTCAAACAAGGTTTTTCCAACAAGGAGATTCTCCAACGTGGAGTGTCTCAAACACGGAGTTTCTCTAGCACGGAGTTTCTCCAACACGGAGTTTCTCCAACACGGAGTTTCTCCGACACAGACTTTCTCCGACACAGAGTTTCTCCGACACAGAGTTTCTCCAGCACGAAGTTTCTCCAACACGGAGTTTATATAACAATAAGTACTCCAACACGGAGTTTCTACAAGGAGTTTCGCCAACACGAAGTTTCTACAACACGGAGTTTCTGCGACACGGAGTTTCTCCGACACGGACTTTCTCCGATACGAAGTTTCTCCAGCACGGAGCTTCTCGAACACGGAGTTTCTCCAACTCGGAGTTTCTCACACACGGAGTTTCTCCAACACGGAGTTTCTGCAACACGGAGTTTCTCCAACACGAAGTCTCTCCGGCGCGGAGATTGTCCAGCGCGTAGTTTCCCCAGCGCGGATTTTCTGCAGCATGGAGTTTCTCCAACATGGAGTTTCTCCAACATAGATTATCTCCAACACGGAGTTTCTGCAACACGGAGTTTCTACAACACGGAGTTTCTTCAACAGGGAGTATCTCCAACACAGAGTTTCTCCAACACGGAGCTTCTACAACATGGAGTTTCTCCAACACGGAGTTTCTACAACATAAAGTTTCTCCAACAGGAAGTTTCTCCAACACGGAGTTTCTCCAACACGGACATTCTCCAACACGGACTTTCTCCAACATGGAGTTTCTCTAACACGGAGTTTCTCCAACACGGAGTTTCTCAAACACGGAGTTTCTTCAACACGGAGTTTCTACAACATGAAGTTTCTCCATCTCGGCGTTTCCCCAACACGGAGTTTCCACAACACGGAGTTTCTCCAACACGGAGTTTCTCCAACATGGAGTTTCTCCAACAAGGATTTTCTCCAACAAGAAGTTTCTCCAACCAGAAGGTTCTCCAACATGGAGTTTCTCTAACACGGAGTTTCTACAACAGGGAGTTTCTCCAACACGGAGTTTCTAAAACACGGAGTTTCTCCAACACGGAGTTTTCTCCAACACGGAGTTTCTCCAACACGGAGTTTCTCCAACAAGGAGTTTCTCCGACACAGAGTTTCTCCAACACGGAGTTTCTCCAACACGGAGTTTCTCCAACACGGAGTTTCTAAAACACGGAGTTTCTCCAACCCGGAGTTTCTCCAACACGGAGTTTCTCCAACACGGACTTTCTCCAACACAGAGTTTCTCCGACACGGAGTTTCTCCAACAAGGATTTTCTCCAACAAGGAGTTTCTACAACATGGAGTTTCCACAACATGGAGTTTCTCTAACACGGAGTTTCTCCAACACGGAGTTTCTCCAACACGGAGTTTCTCCAACACGGAGTTTCTCCGACACGGAGTTTCTCTGACAGAGTTTCTACAACACGGAGTTTCTCCAACACGGAGTTTCTAAAACACGGAGTTTCTCCTACACGGAGTTTTCTCCTACACGGAGTTTCTCCAACACGGAGTTTCTCCAACAAGGAGTTTCTCCAACAAGGAGTTTCTCTAGCACGGAGTTTCTCCAACAAGGAATTTCTCCGACACAGAGTTTCTCCAACACGGAGTTTCTCCAACACGGAGTTTCTCCGACACGGAGTTTCTCTGACACAGAGTTTCTACAACACGGAGTTTCTCCAACACGGAGTTTCTAAAACACGGATTTTCTCCAACACGGAGTTTCTCCAACACGGAGTTTCTCCAACACGGACTTTCTCCAACACAGAGTTTCTCCAACACGGAGATTCTCCGACGCGGAGTTTCTCCAACACGGAGTTTCTTCAACACAGAGTTTCTACAACATGGAGTATCTCCAACACGGAGTTTCTACAACATAAAGTTTCTCCAACACGGAGTTTCTCCAACACGGACATTCTCCAACACGGACTTTCTCCAACATGGAGTTTCTCTATCACGGAGTTTCTCCAACACAGAGTTTCTCCAACACGGAGTTTCTACAACATGGAGTATCTCCAACACGGAGTTTCTACAACATAAAGTTTCTCCAACACGGAGTTTCTCCAACACGGACATTCTCCAACACGGACTTTCTCCAACATGGAGTTTCTCTATCACGGAGTTTCTCCAACACAGAGTTTCTCCAACACGGAGTTTCTTCAACACGGAGTTTCTACAACATGGAGTTTCTCCAACACGGAGTTTCTACAACATAAAGTTTCTCCAACACGGAGTTTCTCCAATACGAAGTTTCTTCGACATGGAGTTTCTCCAACATAAAGTTTCTCCAACACGGAGTTTCTCCAATACGGAGTTTCTCCGACACGGAGTTTCTCCAGCGCGGAGTTTCTCCAACACGGAGTTTGCCCAACACAGAGTTCCTCCAACACGGAGTTTTTCGAACACGGAGTTTCTCCAGCGTGGAGTTTCTCCAACACGGAGTTGCTATAGCACGGAGTTTCTACAACAAGGATTTTCTCCAACACGAAGTTTCTCCAACACGGAGTTTCTCCAACACGGAGTTTCTCCAACACGGAGTTTCTCCAACACGGAGTTTCTCCGACACGGAGTTTCTCCAACACGGCGTTACCCCAACACGAAGTTTCCCCAGTACGGAGTTTCTCCAACACGGAGTTTCTCCAACACGGAGTTTCTCCAACAAGGACTTTCTCCAACACGGAGTTTCTCCGACACGGAGTTTCTCCGACACTGAGTTTCTCCGACACGGAGATTCTCCAACACGGAGTTTCTCCGACACGGAGTTTCTCCGACACAGAATTTCTCCAACACGGAGTTTCTCCGACACGGAGTTTCTCCGACACGGAGTTTCTCCAACGTGGAGTTTCTCCAACGTGGAGTTTCTCCAACACGGCGTTTCCCCAACACGAAGTTTCCCCAGCACGGAGTTTCTCCAACACGGAGTTTCTCCAACAAGGAGTTTCTCAAACAAGGTTTTTTCCAACAAGGAGATTCTCCAAAGTGGAGTGTCTCAAACACGGAGTTTCTCTAGCACGGAGTTTCTCCAACAGGGATTTTCTCCAACACGGAGTTTCTCTAACGTGGTGTTTCTCCAACACGGAGTTTCTCCAACACAGAGTTTCTCCAACACGCAGTTTCTCCAACACGGAGTTTCTCCAGCGCGGAGTTTCTCCAGCGCAGAGTTTCTCCAACACGGAGTTGCTATAGCACGGAGTTTCTCCAACAAGGATTTTCTCCAACACGGAGTTTCTCCAACACGGAGTTTCTCCAACACAGAGTTTCCCCGACACGGAGTTTCTCCAACACGGAGTTTCTCCAACATGGAGTTTCTCCGACACGGAGATTCTCCAAGAGGGAGTTCCTCCAACACGGAGTTTCTCCGACATGGAGTTTCTCCAACACGGAGTTTCTCCGACACAGTTTCTACAACACGAAGTTTCTCCAGCACGAAGTTTCTCCATCACGGAGTTTCTCTAACAATAAGTTATCCAACACGAAGTTTCTCCAGCGCGGAGTTTCTCCAACACGGAGTTTCTCCAACACAGAGTTCCTCCAACACGGAGTTTTTCGAACACGGAGTTTCTCCAGCGCGGAGTTTCTCCAACACGGAGTTGCTGTAGCACGGAGTTTCTCCAACAAGGATTTTCTCCAACACGAAGTTTCTCCACGACGGAGTTTCTCCAACACGAAGTTTCTCCAACACGGAGTTTCTCTAACACGGAGTTTCTCCAACACGGAGTTTCTCTAACACGGAGTTTCTCCGACTCGGAGTTTCTCCGACACGGAGTTTCTCCAACACGGCGTTTCCCCAACACGAAGTTTCCCCAGCACGGAGTTTCTCCGACACAGAGTTTCTCCAACAAGGAGTTTCTCAAACAAGGTTTTTTCCAACAAGGAGATTCTCCAACGTGGAGTGTCTCAAACACGGAGTTTCTCTAGCACGGAGTTTCTCCAACACGGAGTTTCTCCAACACGGAGTTTCTCCGACACAGACTTTCTCCGACACAGAGTTTCTCCGACACAGAGTTTCTCCAGCACGAAGTTTCTCCAACACGGAGTTTATATAACAATAAGTACTCCAACACGGAGTTTCTACAAGGAGTTTCGCCAACACGAAGTTTCTACAACACGGAGTTTCTGCGACACGGAGTTTCTCCAACTCGGAGTTTCTCACACACGGAGTTTCTCCAACACGGAGTTTCTGCAACACGGAGTTTCTCCAACACGAAGTCTCTCCAGCGCGGAGATTCTCCAGCGCGTAGTTTCCCCAGCGCGGATTTTCTGCAGCATGGAGTTTCTCCAACATGGAGTTTCTCCAACATGGATTATCTCCAACACGGAGTTTCTACAACACGGAGTTTCTACAACACGGAGTTTCTCAACACGGAGTTTCTCCAACACGAAGTTTCTCCAACACGGAGTTTCTCCAACACGGACATTCTCCAACACGTACTTTCTCCAACATGGAGTTTCTCTAACACGGAGTTTCTCCAACACGGAGTTTCTCCATCTCGGCGTTTCCCCAACACGGAGTTTCCACAACACGGAGTTTTTCCAACACGGAGTTTCTCCAACATGGAGTTTCTCCAACAAGGATTTTCTCCAAGGAGTTTCTCCAACCAGAAGGTTCTCCAACATGGAGTTTCTCTAACACGGAGTTTCTACAACAGGGAGTTTCTCCAACACGGAGTTTCTACAACACGGAGTTTCTCCAACACGGAGTTTTCTCCAACACGGAGTTTCTCCAACACGGAGTTTCTCCAACAAGGAGTTTCTCCAACAAGGAGTTTCTCCAGCACGGAGTTTCCCCAACAAGGAATTTCTCCGACACAGAGTTTCTCCAACACGGAGTTTCTCCAACACGGAGTTTCTCCGACACGGAGTTTCTCTGACACAGAGTTTCTACAACACGGAGTTTCTCCAACACAGAGTTTCTAAAACACGGAGTTTCTCCAACACGGAGTTTCTCCAACACGGAGTTTCTCCAACACGGACTTTCTCCAACACAGAGTTTCTCCGACACCGAGTTTCTCCAACACGGAGTTTCTTCAACACGGAGTTTCTACAACATGGAGTTTCCACAACACGGAGTTTCTCCAGCACGGAGTTTCTCCAACATGGAGTTTCTCCAACAAGGATTTTCTCCAACAAGGAGTTTCTCCAACAAGAAGGTTCTCCAAC
This sequence comes from Amblyomma americanum, assembly GCA_030143305.2. Taxonomy (NCBI): domain Eukaryota; kingdom Metazoa; phylum Arthropoda; class Arachnida; order Ixodida; family Ixodidae; genus Amblyomma; species Amblyomma americanum. The sequence goes on along the minus strand of JARKHS020011777.1, from coordinate 113,323 downwards.
ATTGAGTTTCTCTAACACGGAGTTTCTCCAACACGGAGTTTCTCCAACACGCAGTTTCTCCAACACGGAGTTTCTCCGACACAGAGTTTCTCTGACACAGAATTTCTACAACACAGTTTCTCCAACAAGCAGTTTCTCAAACAAGGTTTTTCCAACAAGGAGATTCTCCAACGTGGAGTGTCTCAAACACGGAGTTTCTCTAGCACGGAGTTTCTCCAACACGGAGTTTCTCCGACACAGACTTTCTCCGACACAGAGTTTCTCCGACACAGAGTTTCTCCAGCACGAAGTTTCTCCAACACGGAGTTTATCTAACAATAAGTTTCTGCAACACGGAGTTTCTACAACAAGGAGTTTCGCCAACACGAAGTTTCTACAACACGGAGTTTCTGCGACACGGAGTTTCTCCGACACGGACTTTCTCCGATACGAAGTTTCTCCAGCACGGAGCTTCTCCAACACGGAGTTTCTCCAACTCGGAGTTTCTCACACACGGAGTTTCTCCAACACGGAGTTTCTGCAACACGGAGTTTCTACAACATAAAGTTTCTCCAACACGGAGTTTCTCCAATACGAAGTTTCTTCGACATGGAGTTTCTCCAACATAAAGTTTCTCCAACACGGAGTTTCTCCAATACGGAGTTTCTCCGACACGGAGTTTCTCCAGCGCGGAGTTTCTCCAACACGGAGTTTGCCCAACACAGAGTTCCTCCAACACGGAGTTTTTCGAACACGGAGTTTCTCCAGCGTGGAGTTTCTCCAACACGGAGTTGCTATAGCACGGAGTTTCTACAACAAGGATTTTCTCCAACACGAAGTTTCTCCAACACGGAGTTTCTCCAACACGGAGTTTCTCCAACACGGAGTTTCTCCAACACGGAGTTTCTCCGACACGGAGTTTCTCCAACATGGAGTTTCTCCAACACGGCGTTACCCCAACACAAAGTTTCCCCAGTACGGAGTTTCTCCAACACGGAGTTTCTCCAACACGGAGTTTCTCCAACAAGGACTTTCTCCAACACGGAGTTTCTCCGACACGGAGTTTCTCCGACACTGAGTTTCTCCGACACGGAGATTCTCCAACACGGAGTTTCTCCGACACGGAGTTTCTCCGACACAGAATTTCTCCAACACGGAGTTTCTCCGACACGGAGTTTCTCCGACACGGAGTTTCTCCAACGTGGAGTTTCTCCAACGTGGAGTTTCTCCAACACGGCGTTTCCCCAACACGAAGATTCCCCAGCACGGAGTTTCTCCAACACGGAGTTTCTCCAACAAGGAGTTTCTCAAACAAGGTTTTTTCCAACAAGGAGATTCTCCAACGTGGAGTGTCTCAAACACGGAGTTTCTCTAGCACGGAGTTTCTCCAACAGGGATTTTCTCCAACACGGAGTTTCTCTAACGTGGTGTTTCTCCAACACGGAGTTTCTCCAACACAGAGTTTCTCCAACACGCAGTTTCTCCAACACTGACTTTCTCCAGCGCGGAGTTTCTCCAGCGCAGAGTTTCTCCAACACGGAGTTGCTATAGCACGGAGTTTCTCCAACAAGGATTTTCTCCAACACGGTGTTTCTCCAACACGGAGTTTCTCCAACACGGAGTTTCCCCGACACGGAGTTTCTCCAACACGGAGTTTCTCCTACATGGAGTTTCTCCGACACGGAGATTCTCCAAGAGGGAGTTCCTCCAACACGGAGTTTCTCCGACATGGAGTTTCTCCAACACGGAGTTTCTCCGACACAGTTTCTACAACACGAAGTTTCTCCAGCACGAAGTTTCTCCATCACGGAGTTTCTCTAACAATAAGTTATCCAACACGAAGTTTCTCCAGCGCGGAGTTTCTCCAACACGGAGTTTCTCCAACACAGAGTTCCTCCAACACGGAGTTTTTCGAACACGGAGTTTCTCCAGCGCGGAGTTTCTCCAACACGGAGTTGCTGTAGCACGGAGTTTCTCCAACAAGGATTTTCTCCAACACGAAGTTTCTCCACGACGGAGTTTCTCCAACACAAAGTTTCTCCAACACGGAGTTTCTCCAACACGGAGTTTCTCCAACACGGAGTTTCTCTAACACGGAGTTTCTCCGACTCGGAGTTTCTCCGACACGGAGTTTCTCCAACACGGCGTTTCCCCAACACGAAGTTTCCCCAGCACGGAGTTTCTCCGACACAGAGTTTCTCCAACAAGGAGTTTCTCAAACAAGGTTTTTTCCAACAAGGAGATTCTCCAACGTGGAGTTTCTCCAACACGGAGTTTCTCCAACACGGAGTTTCTCCAACACGGAGTTTCTCCGACACGGAGTTTCTCCAACATGGAGTTTCTCCAACACGGCGTTACCCCAACACGAAGTTTCCCCAGTACGGAGTTTCTCCAACACGGAGTTTCTCGAACACGGAGTTTCTCCAACAAGGACTTTCTCCAACACGGAGTTTCTCCGACACGGAGTTTCTCCGACACGGAGTTTCTCCGACACGGAGATTCTCCAACACGGAGTTTCTCCGACACGGAGTTTCTCCGACACAGAATTTCACCAACACGGAGTTTCTCCGACACGGAGTTTCTCCGACACGGAGTTTCTCCAACGTGGAGTTTCTCCAACGTGGAGTTTCTCCAACACGGCGTTTCCCCAACACGAAGTTTCCCCAGCACGGAGTTTCTCCAACACGGAGTTTCTCCAACAAGGAGTTTCTCAAACAAGGTTTTTTCCAACAAGGAGATTCTCCAACGTGGAGTGTCTCAAACACGGAGTTTCTCTAGCACGGAGTTTCTCCAACAGGGATTTTCTCCAACACGGAGTTTCTCTAACGTGGTGTTTCTCCAACACGGAGTTTCTCCAACACAGAGTTTCTCCAACACGCAGTTTCTCCAACACGGAGTTTCTCCAGCGCGGAGTTTCTCCAGCGCAGAGTCTCTCCAACACGGAGTTGCTATAGCACGGAGTTTCTCCAACAAGGATTTTCTCCAACACGGAGTTTCTCCAACACGGAGTTTCTCCAACACGGAGTTTCCCCGACACGGAGTTTCTCCAACACGGAGTTTCTCCAACATGGAGTTTCTCCGACACGGAGATTCTCCAAGAGGGAGTTCCTCCAACACGGAGTTTCTCCGACATGGAGTTTCTCCAACACGGAGTTTCTCCGACACAGTTTCTACAACACGAAGTTTCTCCAGCACGAAGTTTCTCCATCACGGAGTTTCTCTAACAATAAGTTATCCAACACGAAGTTTCTCCAGCGCGGAGTTTCTCCAACACGGAGTTTCTCCAACACAGAGTTCCTCCAACACGGAGTTTTTCGAACACGGAGTTTCTCCAGCGCGGAGTTTCTCCAACACGGAGTTGCTGTAGCACGGAGTTTCTCCAACAAGGATTTTCTCCAACACGAAGTTTCTCCACGACGGAGTTTCTCCAACACGAAGTTTCTCCAACACGGAGTTTCTCCAACACGGAGTTTCTCCAACACGGAGTTTCTCTAACACGGAGTTTCTCCGACTCGGAGTTTCTCCGACACGGAGTTTCTCCAACACGGCGTTTCCCCAACACGAAGTTTCCCCAGCACGGAGTTTCTCCGACACAGAGTTTCTCCAACAAGGAGTTTCTCAAACAAGGTTTTTTCCAACAAGGAGATTCTCCAACGTGGAGTGTCTCAAACACGGAGTTTCTCTAGCACGGAGTTTCTCCAACACGGAGTTTCTCCAACACGGAGTTTCTCCGACACAGACTTTCTCCGACACAGAGTTTCTCCGACACAGAGTTTCTCCAGCACGAAGTTTCTCCAACACGGAGTTTATATAACAATAAGTGCTCCAACACGGAGTTTCTACAAGGAGTTTCGCCAACACGAAGTTTCTACAACACGGAGTTTCTGCGACACGGAGTTTCTCCGACACGGACTTTCTCCGATACGAAGTTTCTCCAACACGGAGCTTCTCCAACACGGAGTTTCTCCAACTCGGAGTTTCTCACACACGGAGTTTCTCCAACACGGAGTTTCTGCAACACGGAGTTTCTCCAACACGAAGTCTCTCCAGCGCGGAGATTCTCCAGCGCGTAGTTTCCCCAGCGCGGATTTTCTGCAGCATGGAGTTTCTCCAACATGGAGTTTCTCCAACATGGATTATCTCCAACACGGAGTTTCTACAACACGGAGTTTCTACAACACGGAGTTTCTTCAACAGGGAGTTTCTCCAACACAGAGTTTCTCCAACACGGAGTTTCTACAACATGGAGTTTCTCCAACACGGAGTTTCTACAACATAAAGTTTCTCCAACACGAAGTTTCTCCAACACGGAGTTTCTCCAACACGGACATTCTCCAACACGTACTTTCTCCAACATGGAGTTTCTCTAACACGGAGTTTCTCCAACACGGAGTTTCTCCAACACGGAGTTTCTTCAACACGGAGTTTCTACAACATGAAGTTTCTCCATCTCGGCGTTTTCCCAACACGGAGTTTCCACAACACGGAGTTTTTCCAACACGGAGTTTCTCCAACATGGAGTTTCTCCAACAAGGATTTTCTCCAAGGAGTTTCTCCAACCAGAAGGTTCTCCAACATGGAGTTTCTCTAACACGGAGTTTCTACAACAGGGAGTTTCTCCAACACGGAGTTTCTAAAACACGGAGTTTCTCCAACACGGAGTTTCTCCAACACGGAGTTTCTCCAACAAGGAGTTTCTCCAACAAGGAGTTTCTCCAGCACGGAGTTTCCCCAACAAGGAATTTCTCCGACACAGAGTTTCTCCAACACGGAGTTTCTCCAACACAGAGTTTCTCCGACACGGAGTTTCTCTGACACAGAGTTTCTACAACACGGAGTTTCTCCAACACAGAGTTTCTAAAACACGGAGTTTCTCCAACACGGAGTTTCTCCAACACGGAGTTTCTCCAACACGGACTTTCTCCAACACAGAGTTTCTCCGACACCGAGTTTCTCCAACACGGAGTTTCTTCAACACGGAGTTTCTACAACATGGAGTTTCCACAACACGGAGTTTCTCCAGCACGGAGTTTCTCCAACATGGAGTTTCTCCAACAAGGATTTTCTCCAACAAGGAGTTTCTCCAACAAGAAGGTTCTCCAACATTGAGTTTCTCTAACACGGAGTTTCTCCAACACGGAGTTTCTCCAACACGCAGTTTCTCCAACACGGAGTTTCTCCGACACAGAGTTTCTCTGACACAGAATTTCTACAACACAGTTTCTCCAACAAGCAGTTTCTCAAACAAGGTTTTTCCAACAAGGAGATTCTCCAACGTGGAGTGTCTCAAACACGGAGTTTCTCTAGCACGGAGTTTCTCCAACACGGAGTTTCTCCAACACGGAGTTTCTCCGACACAGACTTTCTCCGACACAGAGTTTCTCCGACACAGAGTTTCTCCAGCACGAAGTTTCTCCAACACGGAGTTTATATAACAATAAGTACTCCAACACGGAGTTTCTACAAGGAGTTTCGCCAACACGAAGTTTCTACAACACGGAGTTTCTGCGACACGGAGTTTCTCCGACACGGACTTTCTCCGATACGAAGTTTCTCCAGCACGGAGCTTCTCGAACACGGAGTTTCTCCAACTCGGAGTTTCTCACACACGGAGTTTCTCCAACACGGAGTTTCTGCAACACGGAGTTTCTCCAACACGAAGTCTCTCCGGCGCGGAGATTGTCCAGCGCGTAGTTTCCCCAGCGCGGATTTTCTGCAGCATGGAGTTTCTCCAACATGGAGTTTCTCCAACATAGATTATCTCCAACACGGAGTTTCTGCAACACGGAGTTTCTACAACACGGAGTTTCTTCAACAGGGAGTATCTCCAACACAGAGTTTCTCCAACACGGAGCTTCTACAACATGGAGTTTCTCCAACACGGAGTTTCTACAACATAAAGTTTCTCCAACAGGAAGTTTCTCCAACACGGAGTTTCTCCAACACGGACATTCTCCAACACGGACTTTCTCCAACATGGAGTTTCTCTAACACGGAGTTTCTCCAACACGGAGTTTCTCAAACACGGAGTTTCTTCAACACGGAGTTTCTACAACATGAAGTTTCTCCATCTCGGCGTTTCCCCAACACGGAGTTTCCACAACACGGAGTTTCTCCAACACGGAGTTTCTCCAACATGGAGTTTCTCCAACAAGGATTTTCTCCAACAAGAAGTTTCTCCAACCAGAAGGTTCTCCAACATGGAGTTTCTCTAACACGGAGTTTCTACAACAGGGAGTTTCTCCAACACGGAGTTTCTAAAACACGGAGTTTCTCCAACACGGAGTTTTCTCCAACACGGAGTTTCTCCAACACGGAGTTTCTCCAACAAGGAGTTTCTCCGACACAGAGTTTCTCCAACACGGAGTTTCTCCAACACGGAGTTTCTCCAACACGGAGTTTCTAAAACACGGAGTTTCTCCAACCCGGAGTTTCTCCAACACGGAGTTTCTCCAACACGGACTTTCTCCAACACAGAGTTTCTCCGACACGGAGTTTCTCCAACAAGGATTTTCTCCAACAAGGAGTTTCTACAACATGGAGTTTCCACAACATGGAGTTTCTCTAACACGGAGTTTCTCCAACACGGAGTTTCTCCAACACGGAGTTTCTCCAACACGGAGTTTCTCCGACACGGAGTTTCTCTGACAGAGTTTCTACAACACGGAGTTTCTCCAACACGGAGTTTCTAAAACACGGAGTTTCTCCTACACGGAGTTTTCTCCTACACGGAGTTTCTCCAACACGGAGTTTCTCCAACAAGGAGTTTCTCCAACAAGGAGTTTCTCTAGCACGGAGTTTCTCCAACAAGGAATTTCTCCGACACAGAGTTTCTCCAACACGGAGTTTCTCCAACACGGAGTTTCTCCGACACGGAGTTTCTCTGACACAGAGTTTCTACAACACGGAGTTTCTCCAACACGGAGTTTCTAAAACACGGATTTTCTCCAACACGGAGTTTCTCCAACACGGAGTTTCTCCAACACGGACTTTCTCCAACACAGAGTTTCTCCAACACGGAGATTCTCCGACGCGGAGTTTCTCCAACACGGAGTTTCTTCAACACGGAGTTTCTACAACATGGAGTATCTCCAACACGGAGTTTCTACAACATAAAGTTTCTCCAACACGGAGTTTCTCCAACACGGACATTCTCCAACACGGACTTTCTCCAACATGGAGTTTCTCTATCACGGAGTTTCTCCAACACAGAGTTTCTCCAACACGGAGTTTCTACAACATGGAGTATCTCCAACACGGAGTTTCTACAACATAAAGTTTCTCCAACACGGAGTTTCTCCAACACGGACATTCTCCAACACGGACTTTCTCCAACATGGAGTTTCTCTATCACGGAGTTTCTCCAACACAGAGTTTCTCCAACACGGAGTTTCTTCAACACGGAGTTTCTACAACATGGAGTTTCTCCAACACGGAGTTTCTACAACATAAAGTTTCTCCAACACGGAGTTTCTCCAATACGAAGTTTCTTCGACATGGAGTTTCTCCAACATAAAGTTTCTCCAACACGGAGTTTCTCCAATACGGAGTTTCTCCGACACGGAGTTTCTCCAGCGCGGAGTTTCTCCAACACGGAGTTTGCCCAACACAGAGTTCCTCCAACACGGAGTTTTTCGAACACGGAGTTTCTCCAGCGTGGAGTTTCTCCAACACGGAGTTGCTATAGCACGGAGTTTCTACAACAAGGATTTTCTCCAACACGAAGTTTCTCCAACACGGAGTTTCTCCAACACGGAGTTTCTCCAACACGGAGTTTCTCCAACACGGAGTTTCTCCGACACGGAGTTTCTCCAACACGGCGTTACCCCAACACGAAGTTTCCCCAGTACGGAGTTTCTCCAACACGGAGTTTCTCCAACACGGAGTTTCTCCAACAAGGACTTTCTCCAACACGGAGTTTCTCCGACACGGAGTTTCTCCGACACTGAGTTTCTCCGACACGGAGATTCTCCAACACGGAGTTTCTCCGACACGGAGTTTCTCCGACACAGAATTTCTCCAACACGGAGTTTCTCCGACACGGAGTTTCTCCGACACGGAGTTTCTCCAACGTGGAGTTTCTCCAACGTGGAGTTTCTCCAACACGGCGTTTCCCCAACACGAAGTTTCCCCAGCACGGAGTTTCTCCAACACGGAGTTTCTCCAACAAGGAGTTTCTCAAACAAGGTTTTTTCCAACAAGGAGATTCTCCAAAGTGGAGTGTCTCAAACACGGAGTTTCTCTAGCACGGAGTTTCTCCAACAGGGATTTTCTCCAACACGGAGTTTCTCTAACGTGGTGTTTCTCCAACACGGAGTTTCTCCAACACAGAGTTTCTCCAACACGCAGTTTCTCCAACACGGAGTTTCTCCAGCGCGGAGTTTCTCCAGCGCAGAGTTTCTCCAACACGGAGTTGCTATAGCACGGAGTTTCTCCAACAAGGATTTTCTCCAACACGGAGTTTCTCCAACACGGAGTTTCTCCAACACAGAGTTTCCCCGACACGGAGTTTCTCCAACACGGAGTTTCTCCAACATGGAGTTTCTCCGACACGGAGATTCTCCAAGAGGGAGTTCCTCCAACACGGTGTTTCTCCGACATGGAGTTTCTCCAACACGGAGTTTCTCCGACACAGTTTCTACAACACGAAGTTTCTCCAGCACGAAGTTTCTCCATCACGGAGTTTCTCTAACAATAAGTTATCCAACACGAAGTTTCTCCAGCGCGGAGTTTCTCCAACACGGAGTTTCTCCAACACAGAGTTCCTCCAACACGGAGTTTTTCGAACACGGAGTTTCTCCAGCGCGGAGTTTCTCCAACACGGAGTTGCTGTAGCACGGAGTTTCTCCAACAAGGATTTTCTCCAACACGAAGTTTCTCCACGACGGAGTTTCTCCAACACGAAGTTTCTCCAACACGGAGTTTCTCTAACACGGAGTTTCTCCAACACGGAGTTTCTCTAACACGGAGTTTCTCCGACTCGGAGTTTCTCCGACACGGAGTTTCTCCAACACGGCGTTTCCCCAACACGAAGTTTCCCCAGCAAGGAGTTTCTCCGACACAGAGTTTCTCCAACAAGGAGTTTCTCAAACAAGGTTTTTTCCAACAAGGAGATTCTCCAACGTGGAGTGTCTCAAACACGGAGTTTCTCTAGCACGGAGTTTCTCCAACACGGAGTTTCTCCGACACAGACTTTCTCCGACACAGAGTTTCTCCGACACAGAGTTTCTCCAGCACGAAGTTTCTCCAACACGGAGTTTATATAACAATAAGTACTCCAACACGGAGTTTCTACAAGGAGTTTCGCCAACACGAAGTTTCTACAACACGGAGTTTCTGCGACACGGAGTTTCTCCAACTCGGAGTTTCTCACACACGGAGTTTCTCCAACACGGAGTTTCTGCAACACGGAGTTTCTCCAACACGAAGTCTCTCCAGCGCGGAGATTCTCCAGCGCGTAGTTTCCCCAGCGCGGATTTTCTGCAGCATGGAGTTTCTCCAACATGGAGTTTCTCCAACATGGATTATCTCCAACACGGAGTTTCTACAACACGGAGTTTCTACAACACGGAGTTTCTTCAACAGGGAGTTTCTCCAACACAGAGTTTCTCCAACACGGAGTTTCTACAACATGGAGTTTCTCCAACACGGAGTTTCTACAACATAAAGTTTCTCCAACACGAAGTTTCTCCAACACGGAGTTTCTCCAACACGGACATTCTCCAACACGTACTTTCTCCAACATGGAGTTTCTCTAACACGGAGTTTCTCCAACACGGAGTTTCTCCATCTCGGCGTTTCCCAACACGGAGTTTCCACAACACGGAGTTTTTCCAACACGGAGTTTCTCCAACATGGAGTTTCTCCAACAAGGATTTTCTCCAAGGAGTTTCTCCAACCAGAAGGTTCTCCAACATGGAGTTTCTCTAACACGGAGTTTCTACAACAGGGAGTTTCTCCAACACGGAGTTTCTAAAACACGGAGTTTCTCCAACACGGAGTTTTCTCCAACACGGAGTTTCTCCAACACGGAGTTTCTCCAACAAGGAGTTTCTCCAACAAGGAGTTTCTCCAGCATGGAGTTTCCCCAACAAGGAATTTCTCCGACACAGAGTTTCTCCAACACGGAGTTTCTCCAACACGGAGTTTCTCCGACACGGAGTTTCTCTGACACAGAGTTTCTACAACACGGAGTTTCTCCAACACAGAGTTTCTAAAACACGGAGTTTCTCCAACACGGAGTTTCTCCAACACGGAGTTTCTCCAACACGGACTTTCTCCAACACAGAGTTTCTCCGACACCGAGTTTCTCCAACACGGAGTTTCTTCAACACGGAGTTTCTACAACATGGAGTTTCCACAACACGGAGTTTCTCCAGCACGGAGTTTCTCCAACATGGAGTTTCTCCAACAAGGATTTTCTCCAACAAGGAGTTTCTCCAACAAGAAGGTTCTCCAACATTGAGTTTCTCTAACACGGAGTTTCTCCAACACGGAGTTTCTCCAACACGCAGTTTCTCCAACACGGAGTTTCTCCGACACAGAGTTTCTCTGACACAGAATTTCTACAACACAGTTTCTCCAACAAGCAGTTTCTCAAACAAGGTTTTTCCAACAAGGAGATTCTCCAACGTGGAGTGTCTCAAACACGGAGTTTCTCTAGCACGGAGTTTCTCCAACACGGAGTTTCTCCGACACGGACTTTCTCCGACACAGAGTTTCTCCGACACAGAGTTTCTCCAGCACGGAGTTTCTCCAACACGGAGTTTCTCTAACAAGGAGTTTCTGCAACACGGAGTTTCTACAACAAGGAGTTTCGCCAACACGAAGTTTCTCCAACACGGAGTTTCTCGACACGGAGTTTCTCCAGACACGGACTTTCTCCGATACGGAGTTTCTCCAGCACGGAGTTTCTCCAACACGGAGTTTCTCCAACACGGAGTTTCTCAACACGGAGTTTCTCCAACACGGAGTTTCTGCAACACGGAGTTTCTACAACATAAAGTTTCTCCAACACGGAGTTTCTCCAATACGAAGTTTCTTCGACATGGAGTTTCTCCAACATAAAGTTTCTCCAACACGGAGTTTCTCCAATACGGAGTTTCTCCGACACGGAGTTTCTCCAGCGCGGAGTTTCTCCAACACGGAGTTTGCCCAACACAGAGTTCCTCCAACACGGAGTTTTTCGAACACGGAGTTTCTCCAGCGTGGAGTTTCTCCAACACGGAGTTGCTATAGCACGGAGTTTCTACAACAAGGATTTTCTCCAACACGAAGTTTCTCCAACACGGAGTTTCTCCAACACGGAGTTTCTCCAACACGGAGTTTCTCCAACACGGAGTTTCTCCGACACGGAGTTTCTCCAACACGGAGTTTCTCCAACACGGCGTTACCCAACACGAAGTTTCTCCAGCACGGAGTTTCTCCAACACGGAGTTTCTCCAACACGGAGTTTCTCCAACAAGGAGTTTCTCCAACACGGAGTTTCTCCGACACGGAGTTTCTCCGACACTGAGTTTCTCCGACACGGAGTTTCTCCAACACGGAGTTTCTCCAACACGGAGTTTCTCTCAACACAGAAGTTTCTCCAACACGGAGTTTCTCCGACACGGAGTTTCTCCGACAGGAGTTTCTCCAACGTGGAGTTTCTCCAACGTGGAGTTTCTCCAACACGGCGTTTCCCCAACACGAAGTTTCCCAGCACGGAGTTTCTCCAACACGGAGTTTCTCCAACAAGGAGTTTCTCAAACAAGGTTTTTTCCAACAAGGAGATTCTCCAACGTGGAGTGTCTCAAACACGGAGTTTCTCTAGCACGGAGTTTCTCAACAGGGATTTTCTCCAACACGGAGTTTCTCTAACGAGGAGTTTCTCCAACACGGAGTTTCTCCAACACAGAGTTTCTCCAACACGGAGTTTCTCCGAACACGGAGTTTCTCCAGCGCGGAGTTTCTCCAGCGCAGAGTTCTCCAACACGGAGTTGCTGTAGCACGGAGTTTCTCCAACAAGGATTTTCTCCAACACGAAGTTTCTCCAACACGGAGTTTCTCCGACACCGAGTTTCTCCAACACGGAGTTTCTTCAACACGGAGTTTCTACAACATGGAGTTTCCACAACACGGAGTTTCTCCAGCACGGAGTTTCTCCAACATGGAGTTTCTCCAACAAGGATTTTCTCCAACAAGGAGTTTCTCCAACAAGAAGGTTCTCCAACATTGAGTTTCTCTAACACGGAGTTTCTCCAACACGGAGTTTCTCCAACACGCAGTTTCTCCAACACGGAGTTTCTCCGACACAGAGTTTCTCTGACACAGAATTTCTACAACACAGTTTCTCCAACAAGCAGTTTCTCAAACAAGGTTTTTCCAACAAGGAGATTCTCCAACGTGGAGTGTCTCAAACACGGAGTTTCTCTAGCACGGAGTTTCTCCAACACGGAGTTTCTCCGACACAGACTTTCTCCGACACAGAGTTTCTCCGACACAGAGTTTCTCCAGCACGAAGTTTCTCCAACACGGAGTTTATCTAACAATAAGTTTCTGCAACACGGAGTTTCTACAACAAGGAGTTTCGCCAACACGAAGTTTCTACAACACGGAGTTTCTGCGACACGGAGTTTCTCCGACACGGACTTTCTCCGATACGAAGTTTCTCCAGCACGGAGCTTCTCCAACACGGAGTTTCTCCAACTCGGAGTTTCTCACACACGGAGTTTCTCCAACACGGAGTTTCTGCAACACGGAGTTTCTACAACATAAAGTTTCTCCAACACGGAGTTTCTCCAATACGAAGTTTCTTCGACATGGAGTTTCTCCAACATAAAGTTTCTCCAACACGGAGTTTCTCCAATACGGAGTTTCTCCGACACGGAGTTTCTCCAGCGCGGAGTTTCTCCAACACGGAGTTTGCCCAACACAGAGTTCCTCCAACACGGAGTTTTTCGAACACGGAGTTTCTCCAGCGTGGAGTTTCTCCAACACGGAGTTGCTATAGCACGGAGTTTCTACAACAAGGATTTTCTCCAACACGAAGTTTCTCCAACACGGAGTTTCTCCAACACGGAGTTTCTCCAGCACGGAGTTTCTCCAACACGGAGTTTCTCCGACACGGAGTTTCTCCAACATGGAGTTTCTCCAACACGGCGTTACCCCAACACGAAGTTTCCCCAGTCACGGAGTTTCTCCAACACGGAGTTTCTCCAACACGGAGTTTCTCCAACAAGGACTTTCTCCAACACGGAGTTTCTCCGACACGGAGTTTCTCCGACACTGAGTTTCTCCGACACGGAGATTCTCCAACACGGAGTTTCTCCGACACGGAGTTTCTCCGACACAGAATTTCTCCAACACGGAGTTTCTCCGACACGGAGTTTCTCCGACACGGAGTTTCTCCAACGTGGAGTTTCTCCAACGTGGAGTTTCTCCAACACGGCGTTTCCCCAACACGAAGTTTCCCCAGCACGGAATTTCTCCAACACGGAGTTTCTCCAACAAGGAGTTTCTCAACAAGGTTTTTTCCAACAAGGAGATTCTCCAACGTGGAGTGTCTCAAACACGGAGTTTCTCTAGCACGGAGTTTCTCCAACAGGGATTTTCTCCAACACGGAGTTTCTCTAACGTGGTGTTTCTCCAACACGGAGTTTCTCCAACACAGAGTTTCTCCAACACGCAGTTTCTCCAACACGGAGTTTCTCCAGCGCGGAGTTTCTCCAGCGCAGAGTTCCTCCAACACGGAGTTTCTCCAACACGGAGTTTCTCCAACACGGAGTTTCTCCAACACGGACTTTCTCCAACACAGAGTTTCTCCGACACCGAGTTTCTCCAACACGGAGTTTCTTCAACACGGAGTTTCTACAACATGGAGTTTCCACAACACGGAGTTTCTCCAGCACGGAGTTTCTCCAACATGGAGTTTCTCCAACAAGGATTTTCTCCAACAAGGAGTTTCTCCAACAAGAGGTTCTCCAACATTGAGTTTCTCTAACACGGAGTTTCTCCAACACGGAGTTTCTCCAACACGCAGTTTCTCCAACACGGAGTTTCTCCGACACAGAGTTTCTCTGACACAGAATTTCTACAACACAGTTTCTCCAACAAGCAGTTTCTCAAACAAGGTTTTTCCAACAAGGAGATTCTCCAACGTGGAGTGTCTCAACACGGAGTTTCTCTAGCACGGAGTTTCTCCAACACGGAGTTTCTCCGACACAGACTTTCTCCGACACAGAGTTTCTCCGACACAGAGTTTCTCCAGCACGAAGTTTCTCCAACACGGAGTTTATCTAACAATAAGTTTCTGCAACACGGAGTTTCTACAACAAGGAGTTTCGCCAACACGAAGTTTCTACAACACGGAGTTTCTGCGACACGGAGTTTCTCCGACACGGACTTTCTCCGATACGAAGTTTCTCCAGCACGGAGCTTCTCCAACACGGAGTTTCTCCAACTCGGAGTTTCTCACACACGGAGTTTCTCCAACACGGAGTTTCTGCAACACGGAGTTTCTACAACATAAGTTTCTCCAACACGGAGTTTCTCCAATACGAAGTTTCTTCGACATGGAGTTTCTCCAACATAAAGTTTCTCCAACACGGAGTTTCTCCAATACGGAGTTTCTCCGACACGGAGTTTCTCCAGCGCGGAGTTTCTCCAACACGGAGTTTGCCCAACACAGAGTTCCTCCAACACGGAGTTTTTCGAACACGGAGTTTCTCCAGCGTGGAGTTTCTCCAACACGGAGTTGCTATAGCACGGAGTTTCTACAACAAGGATTTTCTCCAACACGAAGTTTCTCCAACACGGAGTTTCTCCAACACGGAGTTTCTCCAGCACGGAGTTTCTCCAACACGGAGTTTCTCCGACACGGAGTTTCTCCAACATGGAGTTTCTCCAACACGGCGTTACCCCAACACGAAGTTTCCCCAGTACGGAGTTTCTCCAACACGGAGTTTCTCCAACACGGAGTTTCTCCAACAAGGACTTTCTCCAACACGGAGTTTCTCCGACACGGAGTTTCTCCGACACTGAGTTTCTCCGACACGGAGATTCTCCAACACGGAGTTTCTCCGACACGGAGTTTCTCCGACACAGAATTTCTCCAACACGGAGTTTCTCCGACACGGAGTTTCTCCGACACGGAGTTTCTCCAACGTGGAGTTTCTCCAACGTGGAGTTTCTCCAACACGGCGTTTCCCCAACACGAAGTTTCCCAGCACGGAATTTCTCCAACACGGAGTTTCTCCAACAAGGAGTTTCTCAAACAAGGTTTTTTCCAACAAGGAGATTCTCCAACGTGGAGTGTCTCAAACACGGAGTTTCTCTAGCACGGAGTTTCTCCAACAGGGATTTTCTCCAACACGGAGTTTCTCTAACGTGGTGTTTCTCCAACACGGAGTTTCTCCAACACAGAGTTTCTCCAACACGCAGTTTCTCCAACACGGAGTTTCTCCAGCGCGGAGTTTCTCCAGCGCAGAGTTCCTCCAACACGGAGTTGCTGTAGCACGGAGTTTCTCCAACAAGGATTTTCTCCAACACGAAGTTTCTCCACGACGGAGTTTCTCCAACACGAAGTTTCTCCAACACGGAGTTTCTCCAACACGGAGTTTCCCAACACGGAGTTTCTCTAACACGGAGTTTCTCCGACTCGGAGTTTCTCCGACACGGAGTTTCTCGAACACGGCGTTTCCCCAACACGAAGTTTCCCCAGCACGGAGTTTCTCCGACACAGAGTTTCTCCAACAAGGAGTTTCTCAAACAAGGTTTTTCCAACAAGGAGATTCTCCAACGTGGAGTGTCTCAAACACGGAGTTTCTCTAGCACGGAGTTTCTCCAACACGGAGTTTCTCCAACACGGAGTTTCTCCGACACAGACTTTCTCCGACACAGAGTTTCTCCGACACAGAGTTTCTCCAGCACGGAGTTTATATAACAATAACTACTCCAACACGGAGTTTCTACAAGGAGTTTCGCCAACACGAAGTTACTACAACACGGAGTTTCTGCGACACGGAGTTTCTCCGACACGGACTTTCTCCGATACGAAGTTTCTCCAACACGGAGCTTCTCCAACACGGAGTTTCTCCAACTCGGAGTTTCTCACACACGGAGTTTCTCCAACACGGAGTTTCTGCAACACGGAGTTTCTCCAACACGAAGTCTCTCCAGCGCGGAGATTCTCCAGCCGTAGTTTCCCCAGCGCGGATTTTCTGCAGCATGGAGTTTCTCCAACATGGAGTTTCTCCAACATGGATTATCTCCAACACGGAGTTTCTACAACACGGAGTTTCTACAACACGGAGTTTCTTCAACAGGGAGTTTCTCCAACACAGAGTTTCTCCAACACGGAGTTTCTACAACATGGAGTTTCTCCAACACGGAGTTTCTACAACATAAAGTTTCTCCAACACGAAGTTTCTCCAACACGGAGTTTCTCCAACACGGACATTCTCCAACACGTACTTTCTCCAACATGGAGTTTCTCTAACACGGAGTTTCTCCAACACGGAGTTTCTCCAACACGGAGTTTCTTCAACACGGAGTTTCTACAACATGAAATTTCTCCATCTCGGCGTTTCCCCAACACGGAGTTTCCACAACACGGAGTTTTTCCAACACGGAGTTTCTCCAACATGGAGTTTCTCCAACAAGGATTTTCTCCAAGGAGTTTCTCCAACCAGAAGGTTCTCCAACATGGAGTTTCTCTAACACGGAGTTTCTACAACAGGGAGTTTCTCCAACACGGAGTTTCTAAAACACGGAGTTTCTCCAACACGGAGTTTTCTCCAACACGGAGTTTCTCCAACACGGAGTTTCTCCAACAAGGAGTTTCTCCAACAAGGAGTTTCTCCAGCACGGAGTTTCCCCAACAAGGAATTTCTCCGACACAGAGTTTCTCCAACACGGAGTTTCTCCAACACGGAGTTTCTCCGACACGGAGTTTCTCTGACACAGAGTTTCTACAACACGGAGTTTCTCCAACACAGAGTTTCTAAAACACGGAGTTTCTCCAACACGGAGTTTCTCCAACACGGAGTTTCTCCAACACGGACTTTCTCCAACACGAGTTTCTCCGACACCGAGTTTCTCCAACACGGAGTTTCTTCAACACGGAGTTTCTACAACATGGAGTTTCCACAACACGGAGTTTCTCCAGCACGGAGTTTCTCCAACATGGAGTTTCTCCAACAAGGATTTTCTCCAACAAGGAGTTTCTCCAACAAGAAGGTTCTCCAACATTGAGTTTCTCTAACACGGAGTTTCTCCAACACGGAGTTTCTCCAACACGCAGTTTCTCCAACACGGAGTTTCTCCGACACAGAGTTTCTCTGACACAGAATTTCTACAACACAGTTTCTCCAACAAGCAGTTTCTCAAACAAGGTTTTTCCAACAAGGAGATTCTCCAACGTGGAGTGTCTCAAACACGGAGTTTCTCTAGCACGGAGTTTCTCCAACACGGAGTTTCTCCAACACGGAGTTTCTCCGACACAGACTTTCTCCGACACAGAGTTTCTCCGACACAGAGTTTCTCCAGCACGAAGTTTCTCCAACACGGAGTTTATCTAACAATAAGTTTCTGCAACACGGAGTTTCTACAACAAGGAGTTTCGCCAACACGAAGTTTCTACAACACGGAGTTTCTGCGACACGGAGTTTCTCCGACACGGACTTTCTCCGATACGAAGTTTCTCCAGCACGGAGCTTCTCCAACACGGAGTTTCTCCAACTCGGAGTTTCTCACACACGGAGTTTCTCCAACACGGAGTTTCTGCAACACGGAGTTTCTCCAACACGAAGTCTCTCCGGCGCGGAGATTCTCCAGCGCGTAGTTTCCCCAGCGCGGATTTTCTGCAGCATGGAGTTTCTCCAACATGGAGTTTCTCCAACATAGATTATCTCCAACACGGAGTTTCTGCAACACGGAGTTTCTACAACACGGAGTTTCTTCAACAGGGAGTATCTCCAACACAGAGTTTCTCCAACACGGAGCTTCTACAACATGGAGTTTCTCCGAACACGGAGTTTCTACAACATAAAGTTTCTCCAACAGGAAGTTTCTCCAACACGGAGTTTCTCCAACACGGACATTCTCCAACACGGACTTTCTCCAACATGGAGTTTCTCTAACACGGAGTTTCTCCAACACGGAGTTTCTCAAACACGGAGTTTCTTCAACACGGAGTTTCTACAACATGAAGTTTCTCCATCTCGGCGTTTCCCCAACACGGAGTTTCCACAACACGGAGTTTCTCCAACACGGAGTTTCTCCAACATGGAGTTTCTCCAACAAGGATTTTCTCCAACAAGGAGTTTCTCCAACCAGAAGGTTCTCCAACATGGAGTTTCTCTAACACGGAGTTTCTACAACAGGGAGTTTCTCCAACACGGAGTTTCTAAAACACGGAGTTTCTCCAACACGGAGTTTTCTCCAACACGGAGTTTCTCCAACACGGAGTTTCTCCAACAAGGAGTTTCTCCGACACAGAGTTTCTCCAACACGGAGTTTCTCCAACACGGAGTTTCTCCAACACGGAGTTTCTCCAACACGGAGTTTCTCCAGCCCGGAGTTTCTCCAACACGGAGTTTCTCCAACACGGACTTTCTCCAACACGGAGTTTCTCCGACACGGAGTTTCTCCAACAAGGATTTTCTCCAACACGGAGTTTCTACAACACGGAGTTTCCACAACACGGAGTTTCTGTAACACGGAGTTTCTCCAACACGGAGTTTCTCCAACACGGAGTTTCTCCAACACGGAGTTTCTCCGACACGGAGTTTCTCAGACAGAGTTTCTACAACACGGAGTTTCTCCAACACGGAGTTTCTCCAACACGGACATTCTCCAACACGGACTTTCTCCAACATGGAGTTTCTCTAACACGGAGTTTCTCCAACACGGAGTTTCTCCACACGGAGTTTCTCCAACACGGAGTTTCTCACAACACGGAGTTTTTCCAACACGGAGTTTCTCCAACACGGAGTTTCTCAACAAGGAGTTTCTCCAACACGGAGTTTCTCCAACACAGGAGTTTCTCCAACACGGAGTTTCTCTAACACGGAGTTTCTACCAACAGGCGAGAGTTTCTCCAACACGGAGTTTCTCCAACACGGAGTTTCTCCAACACGGAGTTTCTCCACACGGAGTTTCTCCAGACGCGGAGTTTCTCCAACACGGAGTTTCTCCAACACGGAGTTTCTCAACATGGAGTATCTCCAACACGGAGATTTCTACAACACAGAGTTTCTCCAACACGGAGTTTCTCCAACACGGAGTTTCTCCAACACGGAGTTTCTCCAGACACAGAGTTTCTACAACATGGAGTTTCTCCAACACGGAGTTTCTACAACACGGAGTTTCTCCAACACGGAGTTTCTCCAACACGGAGTTTCTCCAACACGGAGTTTCTCCAACACGGAGTTTCTCCGACACCGAGTTTCTCCAACACGGAGTTTCTCCAACACGGAGTTTCTACGACATGGAGTTTCTCACAACACGGAGTTTCTCCAGCACGGAGTTTCTCCAACACGAAGTTTCTCCAGCGCGGAGTTTCTCCAACACGGAGTTTGTCCAACACAGAAGGTTCCTCCAACACGGAGTTTCTCGAACACGGAGTTTCTCCAGCGCGGAGTTTCTCCAACACGGAGTTGCTCCATAGCACGGAGTTTCTCCGACACAGGAGTTTCTCCGACACAGAAGTTTCTCCAACACGGAGTTTCTCCAACACGGAGTTTCCCAGACACGGAGTTTCTCCAACACGGAGATTCTCCAACGTGGAGTGTCTCCGACACGGAGATTCTCCAAGCAGGGAGTTCCTCCAACACGGAGTTTCTCCGACACAGACTTTCTCCGACACAGAGTTTCTCCGACACAGAGTTTCTCCAGCACGAAGTTTCTCCAACACGGAGTTTATCTAACAATAAGTTTCTCCAACACGGAGTTTCTACAACAAGGAGTTTCGCCAACACGAAGTTTCTACAACACGGAGTTTCTGCGACACGGAGTTTCTCCGACACGGACTTTCTCCGATACGAAGTTTCTCCAACACGGAGCTTCTCCAACACGGAGTTTCTCCAACTCGGAGTTTCTCACACACGGAGTTTCTCCGACGCGGAGTTTCTCCAACACGGAGTTTCTTCAACACGGAGTTTCTACAACATGGAGTATCTCCAAACGAGTTTCTCGACATGGAGTTTCTCCAACATAAAGTTTCTCCAACACGGAGTTTCTCCAACACGGAGTTTCTCCAACACGGAGTTTCTCCAGCGGGAGTTTCTCCAACACGGAGTTTGCCAACACGAGTTTCTCCAACACGGAGTTTCTTCGAACACGGAGTTTCTCCAACATGGAGTTTCTCCAACACGGAGTTTCTATCAACACGGAGTTTCTACAACAGGATTTCTCCAAACGAAGTTTCTCCAACACGGAGTTTCTCCAACATGAGTTTCTCCAACACGGAGTTTCTCCAACACGGAGTTTCTCCGACACGGAGTTTCTCCAACATGGAGTTTCTCCAACACGGAGTTTCTCCAACACGAAGTTTCTCCAGCGCGGAGTTTCTCCAACACGGAGTTTGTCCAACACAGAGTTCCTCCAACACGGAGTTTTTCGAACACGGAGTTTCTCCAGCGTGGAGTTTCTCCAACACGGAGTTGCTATAGACACGGAGTTTCTCCAACAAGGATTTTCTCCAACACGAAGTTTCTCCAACACGGAGTTTCTCCAACACGGAGTTTCTCCGACACGGAGTTTCTCCAACACGGAGTTTCTCCAACATGGAGTTTCTCCAACACGGAGTTTCTCCAACACGGCGTTCCCCAACACGGAGTTTCCCCGAGCACGGAGTTTCTCCAACACGGAGTTTCTCCAACACGGAGTTTCTCACAACAACGGAGATTCTCCAACGGGAGTTCTCAGACACGGAGTTTCTCCAGCACGGAGTTTCTCCAACAGTGAGTTTCTCCAACACGGAGTTTCTCCAACGCGGAGTTTCTCCAACACGGAGTTTCTCCAACACAGAGTTTCTCCAACACGGAGTTTCTCCAACACGGAGTTTCTCCAGCGCGGAGTTTCTCCAGCGCGAGTTCCCAACACGGAGTTGCTGTAGCACGGAGTTTCTCCAACAAGGATTTTCTCCAACACGAAGTTTCTCCACGACGGAGTTTCTCCAACACGAAGTTTCTCCAACACGGAGTTTCTCCAACACGGAGTTTCTCCAACACGGAGTTTCTCTAACACGGAGTTTCTCCGACTCGGAGTTTCTCCGACACGGAGTTTCTCGAACACGGCGTTTCCCCAACACGAAGTTTCCCCAGCACGGAGTTTCTCCGACACAGAGTTTCTCCAACAAGGAGTTTCTCAAACAAGGTTTTTCCAACAAGGAGATTCTCCAACGTGGAGTGTCTCAAACACGGAGTTTCTCTAGCACGGAGTTTCTCCAACACGGAGTTTCTCCAACACGGAGTTTCTCCGACACAGACTTTCTCCGACACAGAGTTTCTCCGACACAGAGTTTCTCCAGCACGAAGTTTCTCCAACACGGAGTTTATATAACAATAAGTACTCCAACACGGAGTTTCTACAAGGAGTTTCGCCAACACGAAGTTACTACAACACGGAGTTTCTGCGACACGGAGTTTCTCCGACACGGACTTTCTCCGATACGAAGTTTCTCCAACACGGAGCTTCTCCAACACGGAGTTTCTCCAACTCGGAGTTTCTCACACACGGAGTTTCTCCAACACGGAGTTTCTGCAACACGGAGTTTCTCCAACACGAAGTCTCTCCAGCGCGGAGATTCTCCAGCGCGTAGTTTCCCCAGCGCGGATTTTCTGCAGCATGGAGTTTCTCCAACATGGAGTTTCTCCAACATGGATTATCTCCAACACGGAGTTTCTACAACACGGAGTTTCTACAACACGGAGTTTCTTCAACAGGGAGTTTCTCCAACACAGAGTTTCTCCAACACGGAGTTTCTACAACATGGAGTTTCTCCAACACGGAGTTTCTACAACATAAAGTTTCTCCAACACGAAGTTTCTCCAACACGGAGTTTCTCCAACACGGACATTCTCCAACACGTACTTTCTCCAACATGGAGTTTCTCTAACACGGAGTTTCTCCAACACGGAGTTTCTCCAACACGGAGTTTCTTCAACACGGAGTTTCTACAACATGAAATTTCTCCATCTCGGCGTTTCCCCAACACGGAGTTTCCACAACACGGAGTTTTTCCAACACGGAGTTTCTCCAACATGGAGTTTCTCCAACAAGGATTTTCTCCAAGGAGTTTCTCCAACCAGAAGGTTCTCCAACATGGAGTTTCTCTAACACGGAGTTTCTACAACAGGGAGTTTCTCCAACACGGAGTTTCTAAAACACGGAGTTTCTCCAACACGGAGTTTTCTCCAACACGGAGTTTCTCCAACACGGAGTTTCTCCAACAAGGAGTTTCTCCAACAAGGAGTTTCTCCAGCACGGAGTTTCCCCAACAAGGAATTTCTCCGACACAGAGTTTCTCCAACACGGAGTTTCTCCAACACGGAGTTTCTCCGACACGGAGTTTCTCTGACACAGAGTTTCTACAACACGGAGTTTCTCCAACACAGAGTTTCTAAAACACGGAGTTTCTCCAACACGGAGTTTCTCCAACACGGAGTTTCTCCAACACGGACTTTCTCCAACACAGAGTTTCTCCGACACCGAGTTTCTCCAACACGGAGTTTCTTCAACACGGAGTTTCTACAACATGGAGTTTCCACAACACGGAGTTTCTCCAGCACGGAGTTTCTCCAACATGGAGTTTCTCCAACAAGGATTTTCTCCAACAAGGAGTTTCTCCAACAAGAAGGTTCTCCAACATTGAGTTTCTCTAACACGGAGTTTCTCCAACACGGAGTTTCTCCAACACGCAGTTTCTCCAACACGGAGTTTCTCCGACACAGAGTTTCTCTGACACAGAATTTCTACAACACAGTTTCTCCAACAAGCAGTTTCTCAAACAAGGTTTTTCCAACAAGGAGATTCTCCAACGTGGAGTGTCTCAAACACGGAGTTTCTCTAGCACGGAGTTTCTCCAACACGGAGTTTCTCCAACACGGAGTTTCTCCGACACAGACTTTCTCCGACACAGAGTTTCTCCGACACAGAGTTTCTCCAGCACGAAGTTTCTCCAACACGGAGTTTATCTAACAATAAGTTTCTGCAACACGGAGTTTCTACAACAAGGAGTTTCGCCAACACGAAGTTTCTACAACACGGAGTTTCTGCGACACGGAGTTTCTCCGACACGGACTTTCTCCGATACGAAGTTTCTCCAGCACGGAGCTTCTCCAACACGGAGTTTCTCCAACTCGGAGTTTCTCACACACGGAGTTTCTCCAACACGGAGTTTCTGCAACACGGAGTTTCTCCAACACGAAGTCTCTCCGGCGCGGAGATTCTCCAGCGCGTAGTTTCCCCAGCGCGGATTTTCTGCAGCATGGAGTTTCTCCAACATGGAGTTTCTCCAACATAGATTATCTCCAACACGGAGTTTCTGCAACACGGAGTTTCTACAACACGGAGTTTCTTCAACAGGGAGTATCTCCAACACAGAGTTTCTCCAACACGGAGCTTCTACAACATGGAGTTTCTCCAACACGGAGTTTCTACAACATAAAGTTTCTCCAACAGGAAGTTTCTCCAACACGGAGTTTCTCCAACACGGACATTCTCCAACACGGACTTTCTCCAACATGGAGTTTCTCTAACACGGAGTTTCTCCAACACGGAGTTTCTCAAACACGGAGTTTCTTCAACACGGAGTTTCTACAACATGAAGTTTCTCCATCTCGGCGTTTCCCCAACACGGAGTTTCCACAACACGGAGTTTCTCCAACACGGAGTTTCTCCAACATGGAGTTTCTCCAACAAGGATTTTCTCCAACAAGGAGTTTCTCCAACCAGAAGGTTCTCCAACATGGAGTTTCTCTAACACGGAGTTTCTACAACAGGGAGTTTCTCCAACACGGAGTTTCTAAAACACGGAGTTTCTCCAACACGGAGTTTTCTCCAACACGGAGTTTCTCCAACACGGAGTTTCTCCAACAAGGAGTTTCTCCGACACAGAGTTTCTCCAACACGGAGTTTCTCCAACACGGAGTTTCTCCAACACGGAGTTTCTAAAACACGGAGTTTCTCCAACCCGGAGTTTCTCCAACACGGAGTTTCTCCAACACGGACTTTCTCCAACACAGAGTTTCTCCGACACGGAGTTTCTCCAACAAGGATTTTCTCCAACAAGGAGTTTCTACAACATGGAGTTTCCACAACATGGAGTTTCTCTAACACGGAGTTTCTCCAACACGGAGTTTCTCCAACACGGAGTTTCTCCAACACGGAGTTTCTCCGACACGGAGTTTCTCTGACAGAGTTTCTACAACACGGAGTTTCTCCAACACGGAGTTTCTAAAACACGGAGTTTCTCCTACACGGAGTTTTCTCCTACACGGAGTTTCTCCAACACGGAGTTTCTCCAACAAGGAGTTTCTCCAACAAGGAGTTTCTCTAGCACGGAGTTTCTCCAACAAGGAATTTCTCCGACACAGAGTTTCTCCAACACGGAGTTTCTCCAACACGGAGTTTCTCCGACACGGAGTTTCTCTGACACAGAGTTTCTACAACACGGAGTTTCTCCAACACGGAGTTTCTAAAACACGGATTTTCTCCAACACGGAGTTTCTCCAACACGGAGTTTCTCCAACACGGACTTTCTCCAACACAGAGTTTCTCCAACACGGAGATTCTCCGACGCGGAGTTTCTCCAACACGGAGTTTCTTCAACACGGAGTTTCTACAACATGGAGTATCTCCAACACGGAGTTTCTACAACATAAAGTTTCTCCAACACGGAGTTTCTCCAACACGGACATTCTCCAACACGGACTTTCTCCAACATGGAGTTTCTCTATCACGGAGTTTCTCCAACACAGAGTTTCTCCAACACGGAGTTTCTACAACATGGAGTATCTCCAACACGGAGTTTCTACAACATAAAGTTTCTCCAACACGGAGTTTCTCCAACACGGACATTCTCCAACACGGACTTTCTCCAACATGGAGTTTCTCTATCACGGAGTTTCTCCAACACAGAGTTTCTCCAACACGGAGTTTCTTCAACACGGAGTTTCTACAACATGGAGTTTCTCCAACACGGAGTTTCTACAACATAAAGTTTCTCCAACACGGAGTTTCTCCAATACGAAGTTTCTCCGAATACGGAGTTTCTCCGACACGGAGTTTCTCCAGCGCGGAGTTTCTCCAACACGGAGTTTGCCCAACACAGAGTTCCTCCAACACGGAGTTTTTCGAACACGGAGTTTCTCCAGCGTGGAGTTTCTCCAACACGGAGTTGCTATAGCACGGAGTTTCTACAACAAGGATTTTCTCCAACACGAAGTTTCTCCAACACGGAGTTTCTCCAACACGGAGTTTCTCCAACACGGAGTTTCTCCAACACGGAGTTTCTCCGACACGGAGTTTCTCCAACATGGAGTTTCTCCAACACGGAGTTTCTCCAGACACGGAGATTCTCCAACACGGAGTTTCTCCGACACGGAGTTTCTCCGACACAGAATTTCTCCAACACGGAGTTTCTCCGACACGGAGTTTCTCCGACACGGAGTTTCTCCAACGTGGAGTTTCTCCAACGTGGAGTTTCTCCAACACGGCGTTTCCCCAACACGAAGTTTCCCCAGCACGGAGTTTCTCCAACACGGAGTTTCTCCAACAAGGAGTTTCTCAAACAAGGTTTTTTCCAACAAGGAGATTCTCCAACGTGGAGTGTCTCAAACACGGAGTTTCTCTAGCACGGAGTTTCTCCAACAGGGATTTTCTCCAACACGGAGTTTCTCTAACGTGGTGTTTCTCCAACACGGAGTTTCTCCAACACAGAGTTTCTCCAACACGCAGTTTCTCCAACACGGAGTTTCTCCAGCGCGGAGTTTCTCCAGCGCAGAGTTTCTCCAACACGGAGTTGCTATAGCACGGAGTTTCTCCAACAAGGATTTTCTCCAACACGGAGTTTCTCCAACACGGAGTTTCTCCAACACGGAGTTTCCCCGACACGGAGTTTCTCCAACACGGAGTTTCTCCAACATGGAGTTTCTCCGACACGGAGATTCTCCAAGAATGAGTTCCTCCAACACGGAGTTTCTCCGACATGGAGTTTCTCCAACACGGAGTTTCTCCGACACAGTTTCTACAACACGAAGTTTCTCCAGCACGAAGTTTCTCCATCACAGAGTTTCTCTAACAATAAGTTATCCAACACGAAGTTTCTCCAGCGCGGAGTTTCTCCAACACGGAGTTTCTCCAACACAGAGTTCCTCCAACACGGAGTTTTTCGAACACGGAGTTTCTCCAGCGCGGAGTTTCTCCAACACGGAGTTGCTGTAGCACGGAGTTTCTCCAACAAGGATTTTCTCCAACACGAAGTTTCTCCAACACGGAGTTTCTCCAACACGAAGTTTCTCCAACACGGAGTTTCTCCAGCACGGAGTTTCTCCAACACTGAGTTTCTCCAACACGGAGTTTCTCCGACACGGAGTTTCTCCGACACGGAGTTTCTCCAACACGGCGTTTCCCCAACACGAAGTTTCCCCAGCACGGAGTTTCTCCGACACAGAGTTTCTCCAACAAGGAGTTTCTCAAACAAGGTTTTTTCCAACAAGGAGATTCTCCAACGTGGAGTGTCTCAAACACGGAGTTTCTCTAGCACGGAGTTTCTCCAACACGGAGTTTCTCCAACACGGAGTTTCTCCAACACAGATTTTCTCCAGCACGAAGTTTCTCCTACACGGAGTTTATCTAACAATAAGTTTCTCCAACACGGAGTTTCTACAACAAGGAGTTTCGCCAACACGAAGTTTCTACAACACGGAGTTTCTGCGACACGGAGTTTCTCCGACACGGACTTTCTCCGATACGAAGTTTCTCCAACACGGAGCTTCTCCAACACGGAGTTTCTCCAGCACGGAGTTTCTCACACACGGAGTTTCTCCAACACGGAGTTTCTGCAACTCGGAGTTTCTCCAACACGAAGTCTCTCCAGCGCGGAGATTCTCCAGCGCGTAGTTTCCCCAGCGCGGATTTTCTGCAGCATGGAGTTTCTCCAACATGGAGTTTCTCCAACATGGATTATCTCCAACACGGAGTTTCTACAACACGGAGTTTCTACAACACGGAGTATCTTCAACAGGGAGTTTCTCCAACACAGAGTTTCTCCAACACGGAGTTTCTACAACATGGAGTTTCTCCAACACGGAGTTTCTACAACATAAAGTTTCTCCAACACGGAGTTTCTCCAACACGGAGTTTCTCCAACACGGACATTCTCCAACACGGACTTTCTCCAACATGGAGTTTCTCTAACACGGAGTTTCTCCAACACGGAGTTTCTCCCACACGGAGTTTCTCCAACACGGAGTTTCTCCGACACGGAGTTTCTCTGACACAGAGTTTCTACAACACGGAGTTTCGCCAACACGGAGTTTCTAAAACACGGAGTTTCTCCAACATAGAGTTTCTCTAACACGGAGTTTCTACAACACGGAGTTTCTCCAACACGGAGTTTATAAAACACGGAGTTTCTCCAACACGGAGTTTTCTCCAACACGGAGTTTCTCCAACACGGAGTTTCACCAACGCGGACATTCTCCAACACGGACTTTCTCCAACATGGAGTTTCTCCAACACGGTGTTTCTAAAACACGGAGTTTCTCCAACACGGAGTTTCTCCGACACGGAGTTGCTCCAACACGGAGTTGCTTCAACACGGAGTTTCTACAACATGGAGTTTCTACAACATAAAGTTTCTCCAACACGGAGTTTCTCCAACACGGAGTTTCTCCGACAGAGACTTTCTCCGACACAGAGTTTCTCCGACACAGAGTTTCTCCAGCACGAAGTTTCTCCAACACGGAGTTTGTCTAACAATAAGTTTCTCCAACACGGAGTTTCTCCGACACGGAGTTTCTCCAACACGGAGTTTCTCCGACACAGACTTTCTCCGACACAGAGTTTCTCCGACACAGAGTTTCTCCAGCACGAAGTTTCTCCAACACGGAGTTTATCTAACAATAAGTTTCTCCAACACGGAGTTTCTACAACAAGGAGTTTCGCCAACACGAAGTTTCTACAACACGGAGTTTCTGCGACACGGAGTTTCTCCGACACGGACTTTCTCCGATACGAAGTTTCTCCAACACGGAGCTTCTCCAACACGGAGTTTCTCCAACACGGAGTTTCTCACACACGGAGTTTCTCCAACACGGAGTTTCTGCAACACGGAGTTTCTCCAACACGAAGTCTCTCCAGCGCGGAGATTCTCCAGCGCGTAGTTTCCCCAGCGCGGATTTTCTGCAGCATGGAGTTTCTCCAACATGGAGTTTCTCCAACATGGATTATCTCCAACACGGAGTTTCTACAACACGGAGTTTCTACAACACGGAGTTTCTTCAACAGGGAGTTTCTCCAACACAGAGTTTCTCCAACACGGAGTTTCTACAACAGGAGTTTCTCCAACACGGAGTTTCTACAACATAAAGTTTCTCCAACACGGAGTTTCTCCAACACAGACATTCTCCAACACGGACTTTCTCCAACATGGAGTTTCTCCAACACGGAGTTTCTAAAACACGGAGTTTCTCCAACACGGAGTTTCTCCAACACGGAGTTTCTCCGACACGGAGTTTCTCCAACACGGAGTTTCTCCAACACGGAGTTTCTCCAACACGGAGTTTCTCACAACGTGGAGTTTCTCCAACACGGAGTTTCTACAACATAAAGTTTCTCCAACACGGAGTTTCTCCAACACGGAGTTTCTCCAACACGGACATTCTCCAACACGGACTTTCTCCAACATGGAGTTTCTCTAACACGGAGTTTCTCCAACACGGAGTTTCTCCAACACGGAGTTTCTCCAACACGGAGTTTCTCCAACACGGAGTTTCTCCAACACGGAGTTTCTCCAACACGGAGTTTCTCACAACATGGAGTTTCTCCAACACGGAGTTTCTCCAACACGAAGTTTCTCCGACACGGAGTTTCTCCAACATGGAGTTTCTCCAACACGGAGTTTCTCCAACACGGAGTTTCTCCAACACGGAGTTTCTCCAACACGGAGTTTCTCCAACACGGAGTTTCTCCAACACGGAGTTTCTCCAACACGGAGTTTCTCCAACACGGAGTTTCTCCAACACGGAGTTTCTCCAACACAGAGTTTCTCCAACACGGAGTTTCTCGAACACGGAGTTTCTCCAGCGCGGAGTTTCTCCAACACGGAGTTGCTATAGCACGAAGTTTCTCCGACGACGGAGTTTCTCCGACACGGAGTTTCTCCAACACGGAGTTTCTCCAACACGGAGTTTCTCCAACACGGAGTTTCTCCAACACGGAGTTTCTCCAACACGGAGTTTCTCCAACAAGGAGTTTCTCAAACAAGGTTTTTCCAACAAGGAGATTCTCCAACGTGGAGTGTCTCAAACACGGAGTTTCTCTAGCACGGAGTTTCTCCAACACGGAGTTTCTCCAACACGAGTTTCTCCAACACGGAGTTTCTCCAACACAGGAGTTTCTCCAACACGGAGTTTCTCCAACACGGAGTTTCTCCAACACTGAGTTTCTCCAACACGGAGTTTCTCCAACACGGAGTTTCGCCAACACGAAGTTTCTCCAACACGGAGTTTCTGCGACACGGAGTTTCTCCGACACGGAGTTTCTCCAACAAGTTTCTCCAACACGGAGCTTCTCCAACAGAGTTTCTCCAACGGAGTTTCTCACACACGGAGTTTCTCCAGACACGGAGTTTCTCCAACACGGAGTTTCTCCAACACGGAGTTTCTCAACGTGGAGTTTCTCCAACACGGAGTTTCTCCAACACAGAGTTTCTCCAACACGGAGTTTCTCCAACACGGAGTTTCTCCAACACGGAGTTTCTCCAACACAGACTTTCTCCAACACGGAGTTTCTCTAGCACGGAGTTTCTCCAACACGGAGTTTCTCCAACACGGAGTTTCTCCAACACGGAGTTTCTCCAACACGGAGTTTCTCCAACACGGAGTTTCTCCAGACACGGAGTTTCTCCAACACGGAGTTTCTCCAACACGGAGTTTCTCCGACACGGAGATTCTCCAACAGGGAGTTTCTCCAACACGGAGTTTCTCCGACACGGAGTTTCTCCAACACGGAGTTTCTCCGACACGGAGTTTCTCCAACACGAAGTTTCTCCAGCACGGAGTTTCTCCAACACGGAGTTTCTCCAACACTAGAGTTTCTCCAACACGGAGTTTCTCCAACACGGAGTTTCTACAACATGGAGTTTCGCCAACACGGAGCTTCTACAACACGGAGTTTCTCCAACACGGAGTTTCTCCAACACGGAGTTTCTCCAACACGGAGTTTCTCCAACACGGAGTTTCTCCAACACGGAGTTTCTCCAACACGGAGTTTCTGCAACACGGAGTTTCTCCAACACGGAGTCTCTCCAGCGCGGAGATTCTCCAGCGCGTAGTTTCCCCAGCACGGAGTTTCTGCAGCATGGAGTTTCTCCAACACGGAGTTTCTCCACACTGGAGTTTCTCCAACACGGAGTTTCTCCAACACGGAGTTTCTACAACACGGAGTTTCTACAACAGGAGATTTCTCCAACACGGAGTTTCTCCAACACGGAGTTTCTCCAACACGGAGATTCTCCAACACGGAGTTTCTCCAACACGGAGTTTCTGCAACACGGAGTTTCTCCGACACGGAGTTTCTCCAACACGGAGTTTCTCCAACACGGAGTTTCTCAGAACACGGAGTTTCTCCAACACGGAGTTTCTCCAACAAGGAGTTTCTCAAACAAGGTTTTTCCAACAAGGAGATCCTCTAACGTGGAGTGTCTCAAACACGGAGTTTCTCTAGCACGGAGTTTCTCCAACACGGAGTTTTTCCAACACGAAGTTTCTCCAACACGGAGTTTCTCCAACACGGAGTTTCTCCAACACGGAGTTTCTCCAACACGGAGTTTCTCCGACACGGAGTTGCTCCGCCACGGAGTTTATCCAACATGGAGTTTCTCCAACACGGCGTTTCCCCAACACGAAGTTTCCCCAGCACGGAGTTTCTCCAACACGGAGTTTCTCCAACAAGGAGTTTCTCAAACAAGGTTTTTCCAACAAGGAGATTCTCCAACGTGGAGTGTTTCAAACACGGATCTCTAGCACGGAGTTTCTCCAACAGGGATTTTCTCCAACACGGAGTTTCTCTAACGTGGTGTTTCTCCAACACGGAGTTTCTCCAACACAGAGTTTTTCCAACACGGAGTTTCTCCAACACGGACTATCTCCAGCGCGGAGTTTCTCCAGCGCAGAGTTTCTCCAACACGCAGTTGCTATAGCACGGAGTTTCTCCAACAAGGATTTTCTCCAACACGGAGTTTCTCCAACACGGAGTTTCTCCAACACGGAGTTTCCCCGACACGGAGTTTCTCAAACACGGAGTTTCTCCAACATGGAATTTCTCCGACACGGAGATTCTCCAAGAGGGAGTTCCTCCAACACGGAGTTTCTCCGACATGGAGTTTCTCCAACACGGAGTTTCTCCGACACAGTTTCTACAACACGAAGTTTCTCCAGCACGAAGTTTCTCCATCACGGAGTTTCTCTAACAATAAGTTTCTTCAACACAGAGTTTCTCCAACACGAAGTTTCTACAACATGGAGTTTCGCCAACACGAAGCTTCTACAACACGAAGTTTCTGCGACACGGAGTTTCTCCGACACGGACTTTCTCCGATACGAAGTTTCTCCAACACGGAGCTTCTCCAACACGGAGTTTCTCCAACACGGAGTTTCTGCAACACGGAGTTTCTCCAACACGAAGTCTCTCCAGCGCGGAGATTCTCCAGCGCGTAGTTTCCCCAGCGCTGATTTTCTGCACCATGGAGTTTCTCCAACATGGAGTTTCTCCAACTTGGATTATCTCCAACACGGAGTTTCTACAACACGGAGTTTCTCCGACACAGAGTTTCTCCAACAAGGAGTTTCTCAAACAAGGTTTTTTCCAACAAGGAGATTCTCCAACGTGGAGTGTCTCAAACACGGAGTTTCTCTAGCACGGAGTTTCTCCAACACGGAGTTTCTCCGACACAGACTTTCTCCGACACAGAGTTTCTCCGACACAGAGTTTCTCCAGCACAAAGTTTCTCCAACACGGAGTTTATCTAGCAATAAGTTTCTCCAACACGGAGTTTCTACAACAAGGAGTTTCGCCAACACGAAGTTTCTACAACACGGAGTTTCTGCGACACGGAGTTTCTCCGACACGGACTTTCTCCGATACGAAGTTTCTCCAACACGGAGCTTCTCCAACACGGAGTTTCTCCAACTCGGAGTTTCTCACACACGGAGTTTCTCCGACGCGGAGTTTCTCCAACACGGAGTTTCTTCAACACGGAGTTTCTACAACATGGAGTATCTCCAACACGGAGTTTCTACAACATAAAGTTTCTCCAACACGGAGTTTCTCCAACATGGACATTCTCCAACACAGACTTTCTCCAACATGGAGTTTCTCTAACACGGAGTTTCTCCAACACGGAGTTTCTCCAACACGGAGTTTCTTCAACACGGAGTTTCTACAACATGGAGTTTCTCCAACACGGAGTTTCTACAACATAAAGTTTCTCCAACACGGAGTTTCTCCAATACGAAGTTTCTTCGACATGGAGTTTCTCCAACATAAAGTTTCTCCAACACGGAGTTTCTCCGACACGGAGTTTCTCCAACACGGAGTTTCTCCAACACGGAGTTTTTCCAACGCGGAGTTTCTCCAACACGAAGTTTCTCCAGCGCGGAGTTTCTCCAACACGGCGTTTGTCCAACACAGAGTTCCTCCAACACGGAGTTTTTCGAACACGGAGTTTCTCCAGCGTGGAGTTTCTCCAACACGGAGTTGCTATAGCACGGAGTTTCTCCAACAAGGATTTTCTCCAACACGAAGTTTCTCCAACACGGAGTTTCTCCAACACGGAGTTTCTCCAACACGGAGTTTCTCCAACAGGGAGTTTCTCCGACACGGAGTTTCTCCAACATGGAGTTTCTCAAACACGGCGTTACCCCAACACGAAGTTTCCCCAGCACGGAGTTTCTCTAACACGGAGTTTCTCCAACACGGAGTTTCTCCAACAAGGACTTTCTCCAACACGGAGTTTCTCCGACACGGAGTTTCTCCGACACGGAGTTTCTCCGACACTGAGTTTCTCCGACACGGAGTTTCTCCAACACGGAGTTTCTCCGACACGGAGTTTCTCCGACACAGAGTTTCTCCAACACGGAGTTTCTCCGACACGGAGTTTCTCCGACACGGAGTTTCTCCAACGTGGAGTTTCTCCAACACGGCGTTTCCCCAACACGAAGTTTCCCCAGCACGGAGTTTCTCCAACACGGAGTTTCTCCAACAAGGAGTTTCTCAAACAAGGTTTTTCCAACAAGGAGATTCTCTAACGTGGAGTGTCTCAAACACGGAGTTTCTCTAGCGCGGAGTTTCTCCAACACGGAGTTTTTCCAACACGAAGTTTCTCCAACACGGAGTTTCTCCAAAACGGAGTTTCTCCAACACGGAGTTTCTCCGACACGGAGTTGCTCCGCCACGGAGTTTATCCAACATGGAGTTTCTCCAACACGGCGTTTCCCCAACACGAAGTTTCCCCAGCACGGAGTTTCTCCAACACGGAGTTTCTCCAACAAGGAGTTTCTCAAACAAGGTTTTTCCTACAAGGAGATTCTCCAACGTGGAGTGTTTCATACACGGAGTTTCTCTAGCACGGAGTTTCTCCAACGGGGATTTTCTCCAACACGGAGTTTCTCTAACGTGGTGTTTCTCCAACACGGAGTTTCTCCAACACAGAGTTTCTCCAACACGAAGTTTCTCCAACACGGACTTTCTCCAGCGCGGAGTTTCTCCAGCGCAGATTTTCTCCAACACGGAGTTGCTATAGCACGGAGTTTCTCCAACAAGGATTTTCTCCAACACGGAGTTTCTCCAACACGGAGTTTCTCCAACACGGAGTTTCTCCAACACGGAGTTTCCCCGACACGGAGTTTCTCAAACACGGAGTTTCTCCAACATGGAGTTTCTCCGACACGGAGATTCTCCAAGAGGGAGTTCCTCCAACACGGAGTTTCTCCGACATGGAGTTTCTCCAACACGGAGTTTCTCCGACACAGTTTCTACAACACGAAGTTTCTCCAGCACGAAGTTTGTCCATCACGGAGTTTCTCTAACAATAAGTTTCTCCAACACAGAGTTTCTCCAACACGAAGTTTCTACAACATGGAGTTTCGCCAACACGAAGCTTCTACAACACGAAGTTTCTGCGACACGGAGTTTCTCCGACACGGACTTTCTCCGATACGAAGTTTCTCTAACACGGAGCTTCTCCAACACGGAGTTTCTCCAACACGGAGTTTCTGCAACACGGAGTTTCTCCAACACGAAGTCTCTCCAGCGCGGAGATTCTCCAGCGCGTAGTTTCCCCAGCGCTGATTTTCTGCAGCATGGAGTTTCTCCAACATGGAGTTTCTCCAACTTGGATTATCTCCAACACGGAGTTTCTACAACACGGAGTTTCTACAACACGGAGTTTCTACAACATAAAATTTCTCCAACACGGAGTTTCTCCAACACGGAGTTTCTCCAACACGGACATTCTCCAACACGGAGTTTCTCCAACACGGAGTTTCTGCAACACGGAGTTTCTCCGACACGGAGTTTCTCCAACACGGAGTTTCTTCAACACGGAGTTTCTAGAACATGGAGTTTCTCCAACACGGAGTTTCTCCAACAAGGAGTTTCTCAAACAAGGTTTTTCCAACAAGGAGATCCTCTAACGTGGAGTGTCTCAAACACGGAGTTTCTCTAGCACGGAGTTTCTCCAACACGGAGTTTTTCCAACACGAAGTTTCTCCAACACGGAGTTTCTCCAACACGGAGTTTCTCCAACACGGAGTTTCTCCAACACGGAGTTTCTCCGACACGGAGTTGCTCCGCCACGGAGTTTATCCAACATGGTGTTTCTCCAACACGGCGTTTCCCCAACACGAAGTTTCCCCAGCACGGAGTTTCTCCAACACGGAGTTTCTCCAACAAGGAGTTTCTCAAACAAGGTTTTTCCAACAAGGAGATTCTCCAACGTGGAGTGTTTCAAACACGGATCTCTAGCACGGAGTTTCTCCAACAGGGATTTTCTCCAACACGGAGTTTCTCTAACGTGGTGTTTCTCCAACACGGAGTTTCTCCAACACAGAGTTTTTCCAACACGGAGTTTCTCCAACACGGACTATCTCCAGCGCGGAGTTTCTCCAGCGCAGAGTTTCTCCAACACGCAGTTGCTATAGCACGGAGTTTCTCCAACAAGAATTTTCTCCAACACGGAGTTTCTCCAACACGGAGTTTCTCCAACACGGAGTTTCCCCGACACGGAGTTTCTCAAACACGGAGTTTCTCCAACATGGAATTTCTCCGACACGGAGATTCTCCAAGAGGGAGTTCCTCCAACACGGAGTTTCTCCGACATGGAGTTTCTCCAACACGGAGTTTCTCCGACACAGTTTCTACAACACGAAGTTTCTCCAGCACGAAGTTTCTCCATCACGGAGTTTCTCTAACAATAAGTTTCTTCAACACAGAGTTTCTCCAACACGAAGTTTCTACAACATGGAGTTTCGCCAACACGAAGCTTCTACAACACGAAGTTTCTGCGACACGGAGTTTCTCCGACACGGACTTTCTCCGATACGAAGTTTCTCCAACACGGAGCTTCTCCAACACGGAGTTTCTCCAACACGGAGTTTCTGCAACACGGAGTTTCTCCAACACGAAGTCTCTCCAGCGCGGAGATTCTCCAGCGCGTAGTTTCCCCAGCGCTGATTTTCTGCACCATGGAGTTTCTCCAACATGGAGTTTCTCCAACTTGGATTATCTCCAACACGGAGTTTCTACAACACGGAGTTTCTCCGACACAGAGTTTCTCCAACAAGGAGTTTCTCAAACAAGGTTTTTTCCAACAAGGAGATTCTCCAACGTGGAGTGTCTCAAACACGGAGTTTCTCTAGCACGGAGTTTCTCCAACACGGAGTTTCTCCGACACAGACTTTCTCCGACACAGAGTTTCTCCGACACAGAGTTTCTCCAGCACAAAGTTTCTCCAACACGGAGTTTATCTAGCAATAAGTTTCTCCAACACGGAGTTTCTACAACAAGGAGTTTCGCCAACACGAAGTTTCTACAACACGGAGTTTCTGCGACACGGAGTTTCTCCGACACGGACTTTCTCCGATACGAAGTTTCTCCAACACGGAGCTTCTCCAACACGGAGTTTCTCCAACTCGGAGTTTCTCACACACGGAGTTTCTCCGACGCGGAGTTTCTCCAACACGGAGTTTCTTCAACACGGAGTTTCTACAACATGGAGTATCTCCAACACGGAGTTTCTACAACATAAAGTTTCTCCAACACGGAGTTTCTCCAACATGGACATTCTCCAACACAGACTTTCTCCAACATGGAGTTTCTCTAACACGGAGTTTCTCCAACACGGAGTTTCTCCAACACGGAGTTTCTTCAACACGGAGTTTCTACAACATGGAGTTTCTCCAACACGGAGTTTCTACAACATAAAGTTTCTCCAACACGGAGTTTCTCCAATACGAAGTTTCTTCGACATGGAGTTTCTCCAACATAAAGTTTCTCCAACACGGAGTTTCTCCGACACGGAGTTTCTCCAACACGGAGTTTCTCCAACACGGAGTTTTTCCAACGCGGAGTTTCTCCAACACGAAGTTTCTCCAGCGCGGAGTTTCTCCAACACGGCGTTTGTCCAACACAGAGTTCCTCCAACACGGAGTTTTTCGAACACGGAGTTTCTCCAGCGTGGAGTTTCTCCAACACGGAGTTGCTATAGCACGGAGTTTCTCCAACAAGGATTTTCTCCAACACGAAGTTTCTCCAACACGGAGTTTCTCCAACACGGAGTTTCTCCAACACGGAGTTTCTAAAACAGGGAGTTTCTCCGACACGGAGTTTCTCCAACATGGAGTTTCTCAAACACGGCGTTACCCCAACACGAAGTTTCCCCAGCACGGAGTTTCTCTAACACGGAGTTTCTCCAACACGGAGTTTCTCCAACAAGGACTTTCTCCAACACGGAGTTTCTCCGACACGGAGTTTCTCCGACACGGAGTTTCTCCGACACTGAGTTTCTCCGACACGGAGTTTCTCCAACACGGAGTTTCTCCGACACGGAGTTTCTCCGACACAGAGTTTCTCCAACACGGAGTTTCTCCGACACGGAGTTTCTCCGACACGGAGTTTCTCCAACGTGGAGTTTCTCCAACACGGCGTTTCCCCAACACGAATTTTCCCCAGCACGGAGTTTCTCCAACACGGAGTTTCTCCAACAAGGAGTTTCTCAAACAAGGTTTTTCCAACAAGGAGATTCTCTAACGTGGAGTGTCTCAAACACGGAGTTTCTCTAGCGCGGAGTTTCTCCAACACGGAGTTTTTCCAACACGAAGTTTCTCCAACACGGAGTTTCTCCAAAACGGAGTTTCTCCAACACGGAGTTTCTCCAACACGGAGTTTCTCCGACACGGAGTTGCTCCGCCACGGAGTTTATCCAACATGGAGTTTCTCCAACACGGCGTTTCCCCAACACGAAGTTTCCCCAGCACGGAGTTTCTCCAACACGGAGTTTCTCCAACAAGGAGTTTCTCAAACAAGGTTTTTCCTACAAGGAGATTCTCCAACGTGGAGTGTTTCATACACGGAGTTTCTCTAGCACGGAGTTTCTCCAACAGGGATTTTCTCCAACACGGAGTTTCTCTAACGTGGTGTTTCTCCAACACGGAGTTTCTCCAACACAGAGTTTCTCCAACACGGGGTTTCTCCAACACGGACTTTCTCCAGCGCGGAGTTTCTCCAGCGCAGAATTTCTCCAACACGGAGTTGCTATAGCACGGAGTTTCTCCAACAAGGATTTTCTCCAACACGGAGTTTCTCCAACACGGAGTTTCTCCAACACGGAGTTTCTCCAACACGGAGTTTTCCCGACACGGAGTTTCTCAAACACGGAGTTTCTCCAACATGGAGTTTCTCCGACACGGAGATTCTCCAAGAGGGAGTTCCTCCAACACGGAGTTTCTCCGACATGGAGTTTCTCCAACACGGAGTTTCTCCGACACAGTTTCTACAACACGAAGTT
Organism: Amblyomma americanum; assembly: GCA_030143305.2. Lineage (NCBI taxonomy): Eukaryota > Metazoa > Arthropoda > Arachnida > Ixodida > Ixodidae > Amblyomma > Amblyomma americanum. The sequence goes on along the minus strand of JARKHS020011777.1, from coordinate 75,072 downwards.
TCTCCAGCACGAAGTTTGTCCATCACGGAGTTTCTCTAACAATAAGTTTCTCCAACACAGAGTTTCTCCAACACGAAGTTTCTACAACATGGAGTTTCGCCAACACGAAGCTTCTACAACACGAAGTTTCTGCGACACGGAGTTTCTCCGACACGGACTTTCTCCGATACGAAGTTTCTCCAACACGGAGCTTCTCCAACACGGAGTTTCTCCAACACGGAGTTTCTGCAACACGGAGTTTCTCCAACACGAAGTCTCTCCAGCGCGGAGATTCTCCAGCGCGTAGTTTCCCCAGCGCTGATTTTCTGCAGCATGGAGTTTCTCCAACATGGAGTTTCTCCAACTTGGATTATCTCCAACACGGAGTTTCTACAACACGGAGTTTCTACAACACGGAGGTTCTACAACATAAAATTTCTCCAACACGGATTTCTCCAACACGGAGTTTCTCCAACACGGACATTCTCCAACACGGAGTTTCTCCAACACGGAGTTTCTGCAACACGGAGTTTCTCCGACACGGAGTTTCTCCAACACGGAGTTTCTTCAACACGGAGTTTCTAGAACATGGAGTTTCTCCAACACGGAGTTTCTACAACACGGAGTTTCTCCAACAAGGAGTTTCTCCAACACGGAGTTTCTTCAACACGGAGTTTCTACAACATGGAGTTTCTCCAACACGGAGTTTCTACAACATAAAGTTTCTCCAACACGGAGTTTCTCCAATACGAAGTCTCTTCGACATGGAGTTTCTCCAACATAAATTTTCTCCAACACGGAGTTTCTCCAACACGGAGTTTCTCCAACACGGACATTCTCCAACACGGAGTTTCTCCAACACGGAGTTTCTGCAACACGGAGTTTCTCCAACACGGAGTTTCTCCAACACGGAGTTTCTCCAACACGGACATTCTCCAACACGGACTTTCTCCAACATGGAGTTTCTCTAACACGGAGTTTCTCCAACAAGGAGTTTCTCCAACACGGAGTTTCTTCAACACGGAGTTTCTACAACATGGAGTTTCTCCAACACGGAGTTTCTACAACATAAAGTTTCTCCAACACGGAGTTTCTCCAATACGAAGTCTCTTCGACATGGAGTTTCTCCAACATAAATTTTCTCCAACACGGAGTTTCTCCAATACGGAGTTTCTCCGACACGGAGTTTCTCCGACACGGAGTTTCTCCAACACGGAGTTTCTCCAACGCGGAGTTTCTCCAACACGAAGTTTCTCCAGCGCGGAGTTTCTCCAACACGGAGTTTCTCCAACACAGAGTTCCTCCAACACGGAGTTTTTCGAACACGGAGTTTCTCCAACACGGAGTTGCTGTAGCACGGAGTTTCTCCAACAAGGATTTTCTCCAACACGAAGTTTCTCCACGACGGAGTTTCTCCAACACGAAGTTTCTCCAACACGGAGTTTCTCCAACACGGAGTTTCTCTAACACGGAGTTTCTCCGACACGGAGTTTCTCCGACACGGAGTTTCTCCAACACGGCGTTTCCCCAACACGAAGTTTCCCCAGCACGGAGTTTCTCCGACACAGAGTTTCTCCAACAAGGAGTTTCTCAAACAAGGTTTTTTCCAACAAGGAGATTCTCCAACGTGGAGTGTCTCAAACACGGAGTTTCTCTAGCACGGAGTTTCTCCAACACGGAGTTTCTCCAACACGGAGTTTCTCCGACACAGACTTTCTCCGACACAGAGTTTCTCCGACACAGTTTCTCCAGCACGAAGTTTCTCCAACACGGAGTTTATCTAACAATAAGTACTCCAACACGGAGTTTCTACAACACGGAGTTTCTGCGACACGGAGTTTCTCCGACACGGACTTTCTCCGATACGAAGTTTCTCCAATACGGAGCTTCTCCAACACGGAGTTTCTCCAACTCGGAGTTTCTCACACACAGAGTTTCTCCAACACGGAGTTTCTGCAACACGGAGTTTCTCCAACACGAAGTCTCTCCAGCGCGGAGATTCTCCGGCGCGTAGTTTCCCCAGCGCGGATTTTCTGCAGCATGGAGTTTCTCCAACATGGAGTTTCTCCAACATGGATTATCTCCAACACGGAGTTTCTACAACACGGAGTTTCTACAACATGGAGTTTCTCCAACACGGAGTTTCTACAACATAAAGTTTCTCCAACACGAAGTTTCTCCAACACGGAGTTTCTCCAACACGGACATTCTCCAACACGGACTTTCTCCAACATGGAGTTTCTCTAACACGGAGTTTCTCCAACACGGAGTTTCTCCAACACGGAGTTTCTTCAACACGGAGTTTCTACAACATGAAGTTTCTCCATCTCGGCGTTTCCCCAACACGGAGTTTCCACAACACGGAGTTTTTCCAACACGGAGTTTCTCCAACATGGAGTTTCTCCAACAAGGATTTTCTCCAAGGAGTTTCTCCAACCAGAAGGTTCTCCAACATGGAGTTTCTCTAACACGGAGTTTCTACAACAGGGAGTTTCTCCAACACGGAGTTTCTAAAACACGGAGTTTCTCCAACACGGAGTTTTCTCCAACACGGAGTTTCTCCAACACGGAGTTTCTCCAACACGGAGTTTCTCCAACAAGGAGTTTCTCCAACAAGGAGTTTCTCCAGCACGGAGTTTCTCCAACAAGGAATTTCTCCGACACAGAGTTTCTCAAACACGGAGTTTCTCCAACACGGAGTTTCTCCGACACGGAGTTTCTCTGACACAGAGTTTCTACAACACGGAGTTTCTCCAACACAGAGTTTCTAAAACACGGAGTTTCTCCAACACGGAGTTTCTCCAACACGGAGTTTCTCCAACACGGACTTTCTCCAACACAGAGTTTCTCCAACACGGAGTTTCTCCAACACGGAGTTTCTCCAACACGGAGTTTCTCCGACACGGAGTTTCTCTGACACGGAGTTTCTACAACACCGAGTTTCTCCAACACAGAGTTTCTAAAACACGGAGTTTCTCCTACACGGAGTTTTCTCCAACACGGAGTTTCTCCAACAAGGAGTTTCTCCAACAAGGAGTTTCTCCAGCACGGAGTTTCTCCAACAAGGAATTTCTCCGACACAGAGTTTCTCCAACACGGAGTTTCTCCAACACGGAGTTTCTCCGACACGGAGTTTCTCTGACACAGAGTTTCTACCACACGGAGTTTCTCCAACACGGAGTTTCTAAAACACGGAGTTTCTCCAACACGGAGTTTCTCCAACACGGAGTTTCTCCAACACGGACTTTCTCCAACACAGAGTTTCTCCAACACGGAGTTTCTCCGACGCGGAGTTTCTCCAACACGGAGTTTCTTCAACACGGAGTTTCTACAACATGGAGTATCTCCAACACGGAGTTTCTACAACATAAAATTTCTCCAACACGGAGTTTCTCCAACACGGAGTTTCTCCAACACGGACATTCTCCAACACGGACTTTCTCCAACATGGAGTTTCTCTAACACGGAGTTTCTCCAACACGGAGTTTCTCCAACACGGAGTTTCTTCAACACGGAGTTTCTACAACATGGAGTTTCTCTAACACGGAGTTTCTACAACATAGTTTCTCCAACACGGAGTTTCTCCAATACGAAGTTTCTTTGACATGGAGTTTCTCCAACATAAAGTTTCTCCAACACGGAGTTTCTCCGACACGGAGTTTCTCCAACACGGAGTTTCTCCTACACGGAGTTTTTCCAACGCGGAGTTTCTCCAACACGAAGTTTCTCCAGCGCGGAGTTTCTCCAACACGGAGTTTGTCCAACACAGAGTTCCTCCAACACGGAGTTTTTCGAACACGGAGTTTTTCCAGCGTGGAGTTTCTCCAACACGGAGTTGCTATAGCACGGAGTTTCTCCAACAAGGATTTTCTCCAACACGAAGTTTCTCCAACACGGAGTTTCTCCAACACGGAGTTTCTCCAACACGGAGTTTCTCCGACACGGAGTTTCTCCAACATGGAGTTTCTCCAACACGGCGTTACCCCAACACGAAGTTTCCCCAGCACGGAGATTCTCCAACACGGAGTTTCTCCAACACGGAGTTTCTCCAACAAGGACTTTCTCCAACACGGAGTTTCTCCGACACGGAGTTTCTCCGACACTGAGTTTCTCCGACACGGAGTTTCTCCAACACGGAGTTTCTCCGACACAGAGTTTCTCCAACACGGAGTTTCTCCGACACGGAGTTTCTCCGACACGGAGTTTCTCCAACGTGGAGTTTCTCCAACACGGCGTTTCCCCAACACGAAGTTTCCCCAGCACGGAGTTTCTCCAACACGGAGTTTCTCCAACAAGGAGTTTCTCAAACAAGGTTTTTCCAACAAGGAGATTCTCCAACGTGGAGTGTCTCAAACACGGAGTTTCTCTAGCACGGAGTTTCTCCAACCCGGAGTTTTTCCAACACGAAGTTTCTCCAACAAGGAGTTTCTCCAGCACGGAGTTTCTCCAACAAGGAATTTCTCCGACACAGAGTTTCTCCAACACGGAGTTTCTCCAACACGGAGTTTCTCCGACACGGAGTTTCTCTGACACAGAGTTTCTACAACACGGAGTTTCTCCAACACGGAGTTTATAAAACACGGAGTTTCTCCAACACGGAGTTTCTGCAACACGGAGTTTCTCCGACACGGAGTTTCTCCAACACGGAGTTTCTTCAACACGGAGTTTCTAGAACATGGAGTTTCTCCAACACGGAGTTTCTACAACATAAAGTTTCTCCAACACGGAGTTTCTCCAACACGGAGTTTCTCCAACACGGACATTCTCCAACACGGACTTTCTCCAACATGGAGTTTCTCTAACACGGAGTTTCTCCAACAAGGAATTTCTCCAACACGGAGTTTCTTCAACACGGAGTTTCTACAACATGGAGTTTCTCCAACACGGAGTTTCTACAACATAAAGTTTCTCCAACACGGAGTTTCTCCAATACGAAGTCTCTTCGACATGGAGTTTCTCCAACATAAATTTTCTCCAACACGGAGTTTCTCCAACACGGAGTTTCTCCGACACGGAGTTTCTCCTGACACGGAGTTTCTCCAACACGGAGTTTCTCCAACACGGAGTTTCTACAACACGGAGTTTCTCCAGCACGGAGTTTCTCCAACACGGAGTTTCTCCAACAAGGAGTTTCTCCAACAAGGAGTTTCTCCAACACGGAGTTTCTCCAACAAGGAGTTTCTCCAACACGAGAGTTTCTCCAACACGGAGTTTCTCCAACACGGAGTTTCTCCGACACGGAGTTTCTCTGACACGAGTTGCTACAACACGGAGTTTCTCCAACACGGAGTTTCTCCAACACGGAGTTTCTCCAACACGGAGTTTCTCCAACACGGAGTTTCTCCAACACGGAGTTTCTCCAACACAGAGTTTCTCCAACACGGAGTTTCTCCGACACGGAGTTTCTCCAACACGGAGTTTCTCCAACACGGAGTTTCTACAACATGGAGTTTCTCCAACACGGAGTTTCTACAACATAAAATTTCTCCAACACGGAGTTTCTCCAACACGGAGTTTCTCCAACACGGACATTCTCCAACACGGACTTTCTCCAACATGGAGTTTCTCTAACACGGAGTTTCTCCAACACGGAGTTTCTCCAACACGGAGTTTCTTCAACACGGAGTTTCTACAACATGGAGTTTCTCCAACACGGAGTTTCTACAACATAGTTTCTCCAACACGGAGTTTCTCCAATACGAAGTTTCTTTGACATGGAGTTTCTCCAACATAAAGTTTCTCCAACACGGAGTTTCTCCGACACGGAGTTTCTCCAACACGGAGTTTCTCCTACACGGAGTTTTTCCAACGCGGAGTTTCTCCAACACGAAGTTTCTCCAGCGCGGAGTTTCTCCAACACGGAGTTTGTCCAACACAGAGTTCCTCCAACACGGAGTTTTTCGAACACGGAGTTTTTCCAGCGTGGAGTTTCTCCAACACGGAGTTGCTATAGCACGGAGTTTTTCCAACAAGGATTTTCTCCAACACGAAGTTTCTCCAACACGGAGTTTCTCCAACACGGAGTTTCTCCAACACGGAGTTTCTCCGACACGGAGTTTCTCCAACATGGAGTTTCTCCAACACGGCGTTACCCCAACACGAAGTTTCCCCAGCACGGAGATTCTCCAACACGGAGTTTCTCCAACACGGAGTTTCTCCAACAAGGACTTTCTCCAACACGGAGTTTCTCCGACACGGAGTTTCTCCAACACTGAGTTTCTCCGACACGGAGTTTCTCCAACACGGAGTTTCTCCGACACAGAGTTTCTCCAACACGGAGTTTCTCCGACACGGAGTTTCTCCGACACGGAGTTTCTCCAACGTGGAGTTTCTCCAACACGGCGTTTCCCCAACACGAAGTTTCTCCAATACGAAGTCTCTTCGACATGGAGTTTCTCCAACATAAATTTTCTCCAACACGGAGTTTCTCCAATACGGAGTTTCTCCGACACGGAGTTGCTCCTCCACGGAGTTTATCCAACATGGAGTTTCTCCAACACGGCGTTTCCCCAACACGAAGTTTCCCCAGCACGGAGTATCTCCAACACGGAGTTTCTCCAACAAGGAGTTTCTCAAACAAGGTTTCTCCAACAAGGAGATTCTCCAACGTGGAGTGTCTCAAACACGGAGTTTCTCTAGCACGGAGTTTCTCCAACAGGAATTTTCTCCAACACGGAGTTTCTCTAACGTGGTGTTTCTCCAACACGGAGTGTCTCCAACACAGAGTTTCTCCAACACGGAGTTTCTCCAACACGGAGTTTCTCCAGCGCGGAGTTTCTCCAGCGCAGAGTTTCTCCAACACGTAGTTGCTATAGCACGGAGTTTCTCCAACAAGGATTTCTCCAACACGGAGTTTCTCCAACACGGAGTTTCTTCAACACGGAGTTTCCCCGACACGGAGTTTCTCCAACACGGAGTTTCTCCAACATGGAGCTTCTCCGACACAGAGATTCTCCAAGAGGGAGTTCCTCCAACACGGAGTTTCTCCGACATGGAGTTTCTCCAACACGGAGTTTCTCCGACAATTTCTACAACACGAAGTTTCTCCAGCACGAAGTTTCTCCATCACGGAGTTTCTCTAACAATAAGTTCTCCAACACAGAGTTTCTCCAACACGAAGTTTCTACAACATGGAGTTTCGCCAACACGAAGCTTCTACAACACGGAGTTTCTCCAACACGAAGTTTCTACAACATGGAGTTTCTACAACACGAGGTTTCTGCGACACGGAGTTTCTCCGACACGGACTTTCTCCGATACGAAGTTTCTTCAACACGGAGCTTCTCCAACACGGAGTTTCTCCAACACAGAGTTTCTCCAACACGGAGTTTCTCCGACACGGAGTTTCTCCGACACGGAGTTTCTCCAACGTGGAGTTTCTCCAACACGGCGTTTCCCCAACACGAAGTTTCCCCAGCACGGAGTTTCTCCAACACGGAGTTTCTCCAACAAGGAGTTTCTGAAACAAGGTTTTTCCAACAAAGAGATTCTCCAACGTGGAGTGTCTCAAACACGGAGTTTCTCTAGCACGGAGTTTCTCCAACCCGGAGTTTTTCCAACACGAAGTTTCTCCAACAAGGAGTTTCTCCAGCACGGAGTTTCTCCAACAAGGAATTTCTCCGACACAGAGTTTCTCCAACACGGAGTTTCTCCAACACGGAGTTTCTCCGACACGGAGTTTCTCTGACACAGAGTTTCTACAACACGGAGTTTCTCCAACACGGAGTTTCTAAAACACGGAGTTTCTCCAACACGGAGTTTCTGCAACACGGAGTTTCTCCGACACGTAGTTTCTCCAACACGGAGTTTCTTCAACACGGAGTTTCTAGAACATGGAGTTTCTCCAACACGGAGTTTCTCAAACAAGGTTTTTCCAACAAGGAGATTCTCTAACGTGGAGTGTCTCAAACACGGAGTTTCTCTAGCACGGAGTTTCTCCAACACGGAGTTTTTCCAACACGAAGTTTCTCCAACACGGAGTTTCTCCAACACGGAGTTTCTCCAACACGGAGTTTCTCCAACATGGAGTTTATCCAACATGGAGTTTCTCCAACACGGCGTTTCCCCAACACGAAGTTTCCCCAGCACGGAGTTTCTCCAACACGGAGTTTCTCCAACAAGGAGTTTCTCAAACAAGGTTTTTCCAACAAGGAGATTCTCCAACGTGGAGTGTTTCATACACGGAGTTTCTCTAGCACGGAGTTTCTCCAACAGGGATTTTCTCCAACACGGAGTTTCTCTAACGTGGTGTTTCTCCAACACGGAGTTTCTCCAACACAGAGTTTCTCCAACACGGAGTTTCTCCAACACGGACTTTCTCCAGCGCGGAGTTTCTCCAGCGCAGAGTTTCTCCAACACGGAGTTGCTATAGCACGGAGTTTCTCCAACAAGGATTTTCTCCAACACGGAGTTTCTCCAACACGGAGTTTCTCCAACACGGAGTTTCTCCAACACGGAGTTTCCCCGACACGGAGTTTCTCAAACACGGAGTTTCTCCAACATGGAGTTTCTCCGACACGGAGATTCTCCAAGAGGGAGTTCCTCCAACACGGAGTTTCTCCGACATGGAGTTTCTCCAACACGGAGTTTCTCCGACACAGTTTCTACAACACGAAGTTTCTCCAGCACGAAGTTTCTCCATCACGGAGTTTCTCTAACAATAAGTTTCTCCAACACAGAGTTTCTCCAACACGAAGTTTCTACAACATGGAGTTTCGCCAACACGAAGCTTCTACAACACGAAGTTTCTGCGACACGAAGTTTCTCCAACACGGAGCTTCTCCAACACGGAGTTTCTCCAACACGGAGTTTCTGCAACACGGAGTTTCTCCAACACGAAGTCTCTCCAGCGCGGAGATTCTCCAGCGCGTAGTTTCCCCAGCGCTGATTTTCTGCAGCATGGAGTTTCTCCAACATGGAGTTTCTCCAACTTGGATTATCTCCAACACGGAGTTTCTACAACACGGAGTTTCTACAACACGGAGTTTCTACAACATAAAGTTTCTCCAACACGGAGTTTCTCCAACACGGAGTTTCTCCAACACGGACATTCTCCAACACGGACTTTCTCCAACATGGAGTTTCTCTAACACGGAGTTTCTCCAACACGGAGTTTCTCCAACACGGAGTTTCTTCAACACGGAGTTTCTACAACATAGAGTTTCTCCAACACGGAGTTTCTGCAACATAGTTTCTCCAACACGGAGTTTCTCCAACACGGAGTTTCTCCAACACGGACATTCCCCAACACGGACTTTCTCCAACATGGAATTTCTCTAACACGGAGTTTCTCCAACACGGAGTTTCTCCAACACGGAGTTTCTTCAACACGGAGTTTCTACAACATGAAGTTTCTCCATCTCGGCGTTTCCCCAACACGGAGTTTCCACAACACGGAGTTTCTCCAACACGGAGTTTCTCCAACATAGAGTTTCTCCAACAAGGATTTTCTCCAACAAGGAGTTTCTCCAACCAGAAGGTTCTCCAACATGGAGTTTCTCTAACACGGAGTTTCTACAACACGGAGTTTCTCCAACACGGAGTTTCTAAAACACGGAGTTTCTCCAACACGGAGTTTCTCCAACACGGAGTTTTCTCCAACACCGAGTTTCCCCAACACGGAGTTTCTCCAACAAGGAGTTTCTCCAGCACGGAGTTTCTCCAACAAGGAATTTTTCCGACACAGAGTTTCTCCAACACGGAGTTTCTCCAACACGGAGTTTCTCCGACACGGAGTTTCTCTGACACATAGTTTCTACAACACGGAGTTTCTCCAACACGGAGTTTCTAAAACACGGAGTTTCTCCAACACGGAGTTTCTGCAACACGGAGTTTCTCCGACACGGAGTTTCTCCAACACAGAGTTTCTTCAACACGGAGTTTCTAGAACATGGAGTTTCTCCAACACGGAGTTTCTACAACATAGTTTCTCCAACACGGAGTTTCTCCAACACGGACATTCTCCAACACAGACTTTCTCCAACATGGAGTTTCTCTAACACGGAGTTTCTCCAATACGAAGTCTCTTCGACATGGAGTTTCTCCAACATATATTTTCTCCAACACGGAGTTTCTCCAATACGGAGTTTCTCCGACATAGAGTTTCTCCGACGCGTAGTTTCTCCAACACGGAGTTTCTCCAACGCGGAGTTTCTCCAACACGAAGTTTCTCCAGCGCGGAGTTTCTCCAACACGGAGTTTCTCCAACACAGAGTTCCTCCAACACGGAGTTTTTCGAACACGGAGTTTCTCCAACACGGAGTTGCTGTAGCACGGAGTTTCTCCAACAAGGATTTTCTCCAACGCGAAGTTTCTCCACGACGGAGTTTCTCCAACACGAAGTTTCTCCAACACGGAGTTTCTCCAACACGGAGTTTCTCTAACACGGAGTTTCTCCGACACGGAGTTTCTCCGACACGGAGTTTCTCCAACACGGCGTTTCCCCAACACGAAGTTTCCCCAGCACGGAGTTTCTCCGACACAGAGTTTCTCCAACAAGGAGTTTCTCAAACAAGGTTTTTTCCAACAAGGAGATTCTCCAACGTGGAGTGTCTCAAACACGGAGTTTCTCTAGCACGGAGTTTCTCCAACACGGAGTTTCTCCAACACGGAGTTTCTCCGACACAGACTTTCTCCGACACAGAGTTTCTCCGACACAGTTTCTCCAGCACGAAGTTTCTCCAACACGGAGTTTATCTAACAATAAGTACTCCAACACGGAGTTTCTACAACAAGGAGTTTCGCCAACACGAAGTTTCTACAACACGGAGTTTCTGCGACACGAAGTTTCTCCGACACGGACTTTCTCCGATACGAAGTTTCTCCAACACGGAGCTTCTCCAACACGGAGTTTCTCCAACTCGGAGTTTCTCACACACAGAGTTTCTCCAACACGGAGTTTCTGCAACACGGAGTTTCTTCAACACGAAGTCTCTCCAGCGCGGAGATTCTCCAGCGCGTAGTTTCCCCAGCGCGGATTTTCTGCAGCATGGAGTTTCTCCAACATGGAGTTTCTCCAACATGGATTATCTCCAACACGGAGTTTCTACAACACGGAGTTTCTACAACATGGAGTTTCTCCAACACGGAGTTTCTACAACATAAAGTTTCTCCAACACGAAGTTTCTCCAACACGGAGTTTCTCCAACACGGACATTCTCCAACCCGGACTTTCTCCAACATGGAGTTTCTCTAACACGGAGTTTCTCCAACACGGAGTTTCTCCAACACGGAGTTTCTTCAACACCGAGTTTCTACAACATGAAGTTTCTCCATCTCGGCGTTTCCCCAACACGGAGTTTCCACAACACGGAGTTTTTCCAACACGGAGTTTCTCCAACATGGAGTTTCTCCAACAAGGAGTTTCTCAAACAAGGTTTTTCCAACAAGGAGATTCTCCAACGTGGAGTGTCTCAAACACGGAGTTTCTCTAGCACGGAGTTTCTCCAACCCGGAGTTTTTCCAACACGAAGTTTCTCCAACAAGGAGTTTCTCCAGCACGGAGTTTCTCCAACAAGGAATTTCTCCGACACAGAGTTTCTCCAACACGGAGTTTCTCCAACACGGAGTTTCTCCGACACGGAGTTTCTCTGACACACAGTTTCTACAACACGGAGTTTCTCCAACACGGAGTTTCTAAAACACGGAGTTTCTCCAACACGGAGTTTCTGCAACACGGAGTTTCTCCGACACGGAGTTTCTCCAACACGGAGTTTCTTCAACACGGAGTTTCTAGAACATGGAGTTTCTCCAACACGGAGTTTCTCAAACAAGGTTTTTCCAACAAGGAGATTCTCTAACGTGGAGTGTCTCAAACACGGAGTTTCTCTAGCACGGAGTTTCTCCAACACGGAGTTTTTCCAACACGAAGTTTCTCCAACACGGAGTTTCTCCAACACGGAGTTTCTCCAACACGGAGTTTCTCCAACACGGAGTTTATCCAACATGGAGTTTCTCCAACACGGCGTTTCCCCAACACGAAGTTTCCCCAGCACGGAGTTTCTCCAACACGGAGTTTCTCCAACAAGGAGTTTCTCAAACAAGGTTTTTCCAACAAGGAGATTCTCCAACGTGGAGTGTTTCATACACGGAGTTTCTCTAGCACGGAGTTTCTCCAACAGGGATTTTCTCCAACACGGAGTTTCTCTAACGTGGTGTTTCTCCAACACGGAGTTTCTCCAACACAGAGTTTCTCCAACACGGAGTTTCTCCAACACGGACTTTCTCCAGCGCGGAGTTTCTCCAGCGCAGAGTTTCTCCAACACGGAGTTGCTATAGCACGGAGTTTCTCCAACAAGGATTTTCTCGAACACGGAGTTTCTCCAACACGGAGTTTCTCCAACATGGAGTTTCTCCAACACGGAGTTTCCCCGACACGGAGTTTCTCAAACACGGAGTTTCTCCAACATGGAGTTTCTCCGACACGGAGATTCTCCAAGAGGGAGTTCCTCCAACACGGAGTTTCTCCGACATGGAGTTTCTCCAACACGGAGTTTCTCCGACACAGTTTCTACAACACGAAGTTTCTCCAGCACGAAGTTTCTCCATCACGGAGTTTCTCTAACAATAAGTTTCTCCAACACAGAGTTTCTCCAACACGAAGTTTCTACAACATGGAGTTTCGCCAACACGAAGCTTCTACAACACGAAGTTTCTGCGACACGAAGTTTCTCCAACACGGAGCTTCTCCAACACGGAGTTTCTCCAACACGGAGTTTCTGCAACACGGAGTTTCTCCAACACGAAGTCTCTCCAGCGCGGAGATTCTCCAGCGCGTAGTTTCCCCAGCGCTGATTTTCTGCAGCATGGAGTTTCTCTAACATGGAGTTTCTCCAACTTGGATTATCTCCAACACGGAGTTTCTACAACACGGAGTTTCTACAACACGGAGTTTCTACAACATAAAGTTTCTCCAACACGGAGTTTCTCCAACACGGAGTTTCTCCAACACGGACATTCTCCAACACGGACTTTCTCCAACATGGAGTTTCTCTAACACGGAGTTTCTCCAACACGGAGTTTCTCCAACACGGAGTTTCTTCAACACGGAGTTTCTACAACATAGAGTTTCTCCAACACGGAGTTTCTGCAACATAGTTTCTCCAACACGGAGTTTCTCCAACACGGAGTTTCTCCAACACGGACATTCTCCATCACGGACTTTCTCCAACATGGAATTTCTCTAACACGGAGTTTCTCCAACACGGAGTTTCTCCAACACGGAGTTTCTTCAACACGGAGTTTCTACAACATGAAGTTTCTCCATCTCGGCGTTTCCCCAACACGGAGTTTCCACAACACGGAGTTTCTCCAACATAGAGTTTCTCCAACAAGAATTTTCTCCAACAAGGAGTTTCTCCAACCAGAAGGTTCTCCAACATGGAGTTTCTCTAACACGGAGTTTCTACAACACGGAGTTTCTCCAACACGGAGTTTCTAAAACACGGAGTTTCTCCAACACGGAGTTTCTCCAACACGGAGTTTTCTCCAACACCGAGTTTCCCCAACACGGAGTTTCTCCAACAAGGAGTTTCTCCAGCACGGAGTTTCTCCAACAAGGAGTTTTTCCGACACAGAGTTTCTCCAACACGGAGCTTCTCCAACACGGAGTTTCTCCGACACGGAGTTTCTCTGACACATAGTTTCTACAACACGGAGTTTCTCCAACACGAAGTTTCTAAAACACGGAGTTTCTCCAACACGGAGTTTCTGCAACACGGAGTTTCTCCGACACGGAGTTTCTCCAACACAGAGTTTCTTCAACACGGAGTTTCTAGAACATGGAGTTTCTCCAACACGGAGTTTCTACAACATAGTTTCTCCAACACGGAGTTTCTCCAACACGGACATTCTCCAACACAGACTTTCTCCAACATGGAGTTTCTCTAACACGGAGTTTCTCCAACAAGGAGTTTCTCCAACACGGAGTTTCTTCAACACGGAGTTTCTACAACATGGAGTTTCTCCAACACGGAGTTTCTACAACATAAAGTTTCTCCAACACGGAGTTTCTCCAATACGAAGTCTCTTCGACATGGAGTTTCTCCAACATATATTTTCTCCAACACGGAGTTTCTCCAATACGGAGTTTCTCCGACATAGAGTTTCTCCGACGCGTAGTTTCTCCAACACGGAGTTTCTCCAACGCGGAGTTTCTCCAACACGAAGTTTCTCCAGCGCGGAGTTTCTCCAACACGGAGTTTCTCCAACACAGAGTTCCTCCAACACGGAGTTTTTCGAACACGGAGTTTCTCCAACACGGAGTTGCTGTAGCACGGAGTTTCTCCAACAAGGATTTTCTCCAACACGAAGTTTCTCCACGACGGAGTTTCTCCAACACGAAGTTTCTCCAACACGGAGTTTCTCCAACACGGAGTTTCTCTAACACGGAGTTTCTCCGACACGGAGTTTCTCCGACACGGAGTTTCTCCAACACGGCGTTTCCCCAACACGAAGTTTCCCCAGCACGGAGTTTCTCCGACACAGAGTTTCTCCAACAAGGAGTTTCTCAAACAAGGTTTTTTCCAACAAGGAGATTCTCCAACGTGGAGTGTCTCAAACACGGAGTTTCTCTAGCACGGAGTTTCTCCAACACGGAGTTTCTCCAACACGGAGTTTCTCCGACACAGACTTTCTCCGACACAGAGTTTCTCCGACACAGTTTCTCCAGCACGAAGTTTCTCCAACACGGAGTTTATCTAACAATAAGTACTCCAACACGGAGTTTCTACAACAAGGAGTTTCGCCAACTCGAAGTTTCTACAACACGGAGTTTCTGCGACACGAAGTTTCTCCGACACGGACTTTCTCCGATACGAAGTTTCTCCAACACGGAGCTTCTCCAACACGGAGTTTCTCCAACTCGGAGTTTCTCACACACAGAGTTTCTCCAACACGGAGTTTCTGCAACACGGAGTTTCTTCAACACGAAGTCTCTCCAGCGCGGAGATTCTCCAGCGCGTAGTTTCCCCAGCGCGGATTTTCTGCAGCATGGAGTTTCTCCAACATGGAGTTTCTCCAACATGGATTATCTCCAACACGGAGTTTCTACAACACGGAGTTTCTACAACATGGAGTTTCTCCAACACGGAGTTTCTACAACATAAAGTTTCTCCAACACGAAGTTTCTCCAACACGGAGTTTCTCCAACACGGACATTCTCCAACACGGACTTTCTCCAACATGGAGTTTCTCTAACACGGAGTTTCTCCAACACGGAGTTTCTCCAACACGGAGTTTCTTCAACACGGAGTTTCTACAACATGAAGTTTCTCCATCTCGGCGTTTCCCCAACACGGAGTTTCCACAACACGGAGTTTTTCCAACACGGAGTTTCTCCAACATGGAGTTTCTCCAACAAGGATTTTCTCCAAGGAGTTTCTCCAACCAGAAGGTTCTCCAACATGGAGTTTCTCTAACACGGAGTTTCTACAACAGGGAGTTTCTCCAACACGGAGTTTCTAAAACACGGAGTTTCTCCAACACGGAGTTTTCTCCAACACGGAGTTTCTCCAACACGGAGTTTCTCCAACAAGGAGTTTCTCCAACAAGGATTTTCTCCAGCACGGAGTTTCTCCAACAAGGAATTTCTCCGACACAGAGTTTCTCCAACATGGAGTTTCTCCAACAAGGATTTTCTCCAACAAGGAGTTTCTCCAACCAGAAGGTTCTCCAACATGGAGTTTCTCTAACACGGAGTTTCTACAACAGGGAGTTTCTCCAACACGGAGTTTCTAAAACACGGAGTTTCTCCAACACGGAGTTTCTCCAACACGGAGTTTCTCCAACAAGGAGTTTCTCCGACACAGAGTTTCTCCAACACGGAGTTTCTCCAACACGGAGTTTCTCCGACACGGAGTTTCTCTGACACAGAGTTTCTACAACACGGAGTTTCTCCAGCACGGAGTTTCTCCAACATGGAGTTTCTCCAACAAGGATTTTCTCCAACAAGGAGTTTCTCCAACAAGAAGGTTCTCCAACATGGAGTTTCTCTAACACGGAGTTTCTCCAACACGGAGTTTCTCCAACACGGAGTTTCTCCGACACGGAGTTTCTCTGACAGAATTTCTACAACACGGAGTTTCTCCAACACGGAGTTTCTAAAACACGGAGTTTCTCCTACACGGAGTTTTCTCCAACACGGAGTTTCTCCAACACGGAGTTTCTCCAACAAGGAGTTTCTCCAACAAGGAGTATCTCCAGCACGGAGTTTCTCCAACAAGGAATTTCTCCGATACAGAGTTTCTCCGACACGGAGTTTCTCTGACACAGAGTTTCTACAACACGGAGTTTCTCCAACACGGAGTTTCTAAAACACGGAGTTTCTCCAACACGGAGTTTCTCCAACACGGAGTTTCTCCAACACGGAGTTTCTCCAACGTGGAGTTTCTCCAACACGGCGTTTCCCCAACACGAAGTTTCCCCAGCACGGAGTTTCTCCAACACGGAGTTTCTCCAACAAGGAGTTTCTCAAACAAGGTTTTTCCAACAAGGAGATTCTCTAACGTGGAGTGTCTCAAACACGGAGTTTCTCTAGCACGGAGTTTCTCCAACACGGAGTTTTTCCAACACGAAGTTTCTCCAACACGGAGTTTCTCCAACACGGAGTTTCTCCAACACGGAGTTTCTCCAACACGGAGTTTCTCCGACACGGAGTTGCTCCGCCACGGAGTTTATCCAACATGGAGTTTCTCCAACACGGCGTTTCCCCAACACGAAGTTTCCCCAGCACGGAGTTTCTCCAACACGGAGTTTCTCCAACAAGGAGTTTCTCAAACAAGGTTTTTAAAACAAGGAGATTCTCCAACGTGGAGTGTTTCATACACGGAGTTTCTCTAGCACGGAGTTTCTCCAACAGGGATTTTCTCCAACACGGAGTTTCTCTAACGTGGTGTTTCTCCAACACGGAGTTTCTCCAACACAGAGTTTCTCCAACACGGAGTTTCTCCAACACGGACTTTCTCCAGCGCGGAGTTTCTCCAGCGCAGAGTTTCTCCAACACGGAGTTGCTATAGCACGGAGTTTCTCCAACAAGGATTTTCTCCAACACGGAGTTTCTCCAACACGGAGTTTCTCCAACACGGAGTTTCTCCAACACGGAGTTTCTCCAACACGGAGTTTCCCCGACACGGAGTTTCTCAAACACGGAGTTTCTCCAACATGGAGTTTCTCCGACACGGAGATTCTCCAAGAGGGAGTTCCTCCAACACGGAGTTTCTCCGACATGGAGTTTCTCCAACACGGAGTTTCTCCGACACAGTTTCTACAACACGAAGTTTCTCCAGCACGAAGTTTCTCCATCACGGAGTTTCTCTAACAATAAGTTTCTCCAACACAGAGTTTCTCCAACACGAAGTTTCTACAACATGGAGTTTCGCCAACACGAAGCTTCTACAACACGAAGTTTCTGCGACACGGAGTTTCTCCGACACGGACTTTCTCCGATACGAAGTTTCTCCAACACGGAGCTTCTCCAACACGGAGTTTCTCCAACACGGAGTTTCTGCAACACGGAGTTTCTCCAACACGAAGTCTCTCCAGCGCGGAGATTCTCCAGCGCGTAGTTTCCCCAGCGCTGATTTTCTGCAGCATGGAGTTTCTCCAACATGGAGTTTCTCCAACTTGGATTATCTCCAACACGGAGTTTCTACAACACGGAGTTTCTACAACACGGAGTTTCTACAACATAAAGTTTCTCCAACACGGAGTTTATCCAACACGGAGTTTCTCCAACACGGACATTCTCCAACACGGACTTTCTCCAACATGGAGTTTCTCTAACACGGAGTTTCTCCAACACGGAGTTTCTCCAACACGGAGTTTCTTCAACACGGAGTTTCTACAACATAGAGTTTCTCCAACACGGAGTTTCTACAACATAGTTTCTCCAACACGGAGTTTCTCCAACACGGAGTTTCTCCAACACGGACATTCTCCAACACGGAGTTTCTCCAACATGGAATTTCTCCAACACGGAGTTTCTCCAACACGGAGTTTCTCCAACACGGAGTTTCTTCCAACACAGAGTTTCTCCAACATGAAGTTTCTCCATCTCGGCGTTTCCCCAACACGGAGTTTCTCACAACACGGAGTTTCTCCAACACGGAGTTTCTCCAACATGGAGTTTCTCCAACACGGAGTTTCTCCAACAAGGAGTTTCTCCAACCAGAAGGTTCTCCAACATGGAGTTTCTCTAACACGGAGTTTCTCCAACACGGAGTTTCTCCAACACGGAGTTTCTAAAACACGGAGTTTCTCCAACACGGAGTTTTCTCCAACACGAAGTTTCCCCAACACGGAGTTTCTCCAACAAGGAGTTTCTCCAGCACGGAGTTTCTCCAACAAGGAATTTCTCCGACACAGAGTTTCTCCAACACGGAGTTTCTCCAACACGGAGTTTCTCCGAAACGGAGTTTCTCCGACACGGAGTTTCTCCAACACGGAGTTTCTCCAACACGGAGTTTCTCCAACACGGAGTTTCTCAGAACACGGAGTTTCTCCAACACGGAGTTTCTCCAACATAGAGTTTCTCCAACACGGAGTTTCTCCAACACGGAGTTTCTCCAACACGGACATTCTCCAACACAGACTTTCTCCAACATGGAGTTTCTCTAACACGGAGTTTCTCCAACAAGGAGTTTCTCCAACACGGAGTTTCTTCAACACGGAGTTTCTACAACATGGAGTTTCTCCAACACGGAGTTTCTACAACATAAAGTTTCTCCAACACGGAGTTTCTCCAATACGAAGTCTCTTCGACATGGAGTTTCTCCAACATAAATTTTCTCCAACACGGAGTTTCTCCAATACGGAGTTTCTCCGACACGGAGTTTCTCCAACGCGGAGTTTCTCCAACACGAAGATTCTCTAGCACGCAGTTTCTCCAACACGGAGTTTCTCCAACACGGAGTTTCTCCGACACAGACTTTCTCCGACACAGAGTTTCTCCGACACAGTTTCTCCAGCACGAAGTTTCTCCAACACGGAGTTTATCTAACAATAAGTACTCCAACACGGAGTTTCTACAACAAGGAGTTTCGCCAACACGAAGTTTCTACAGCACGGAGTTTCTGCGACACGAAGTTTCTCCGACACGGACTTTCTCCGATACGAAGTTTCTCCAACACGGAGCTTCTCCAACACGGAGTTTCTCCAACTCGGAGTTTCTCACACACAGAGTTTCTCCAACACGGAGTTTCTGCAACACGGAGTTTCTCCAACACGAAGTCTCTCCAGCGCGGAGATTCTCCAGCGCGTAGTTTCCCCAGCGCGGATTTTCTGCAGCATGGAGTTTCTCCAACATGGAGTTTCTCCAACATGGATTATCTCCAACACGGAGTTTCTACAACACGGAGTTTCTACAACATGGAGTTTCTCCAACACGGGGTTTCTACAACATAAAGTTTCTCCAACACGAAGTTTCTCCAACACGGAGTTTCTCCAACACGGACATTCTCCAACACGGACTTTCTCCAACATGGAGTTTCTCTAACACGGAGTTTCTCCAACACGGAGTTTCTCCAACACGGAGTTTCTTCAACACGGAGTTTCTACAACATGAAGTTTCTCCATCTCGGCGTTTCCCCAACACGGAGTTTCCACAACACGGAGTTTTTCCAACACGGAGTTTCTCCAACATGGAGTTTCTCCAACAAGGATTTTCTCCAAGGAGTTTCTCCAACCAGAAGGTTCTCCAACATGGAGTTTCTCTAACACGGAGTTTCTACAACAGGGAGTTTCTCCAACACGGAGTTTTTAAAACACGGAGTTTCTCCAACACGGAGTTTTCTCCAACACGGAGTTTCTCCAACACGGAGTTTCTCCAACAAGGAGTTTCTCCAACAAGGAGTTTCTCCAGCACGGAGTTTCTCCAACAAGGAATTTCTCCGACACAGAGTTTCTCAAACACGGAGTTTCTCCAACACGGAGTTTCTCCGACACGGAGTTTCTCTGACACAGAGTTTCTACAACACGGAGTTTCTCCAACACAGAGTTTCTACAACACGGAGTTTCTCCAACACAGAGTTTCTAAAACACGGAGTTTCTCCAACACGGAGTTTCTCCAACACGGAGTTTCTCCAACACGGACTTTCTCCAACACAGAGTTTCTCCAACAAGGAGTTTCTCCAACAAGAAGGTTCTCCAACATTGAGTTTCTCTAACACGGAGTTTCTCCAACACGGAGTTTCTCCAACACGGAGTTTCTCCAACACGGAGTTTCTCCGACACGGAGTTTCTCTGACACGGAGTTTCTACAACACGGAGTTTCTCCAACACAGAGTTTCTAAAACACGGAGTTTCTCCTACACGGAGTTTTCTCCAACACGGAGTTTCTCCAACACGGAGTTTCTCCAACACGGAGTTTCTCCAACAAGGAGTTTCTCCAACAAGGAGTTTCTCCAGCACGGAGTTTCTCCAACAAGGAATTTCTCCGACACAGAGTTTCTCCAACACGGAGTTTCTCCAACACGGAGTTTCTCCGACACGGAGTTTCTCTGACACAGAATTTCTACAACACGGAGTTTCTCCAACACGGAGTTTCTAAAACACGGAGTTTCTCCAACACGGAGTTTCTCCAACACGGAGTTTCTCCAACACGGACTTTCTCCAACACAGAGTTTCTCCAACACGGAGTTTCTCCGACGCGGAGTTTCTCCAACACGGAGTTTCTTCAACACGGAGTTTCTACAACATGGAGTATCTCCAACACGGAGTTTCTACAACATAAAATTTCTCCAACACGGAGTTTCTCCAACACGGAGTTTCTCCAACACGGACATTCTCCAACACGGACTTTCTCCAACATGGAGTTTCTCTAACACGGAGTTTCTCCAACACGGAGTTTCTCCAACACGGAGTTTCTTCAACACGGAGTTTCTACAACATGGAGTTTCTCCAACACGGAGTTTTCAACATAGTTTCTCCAACACGGAGTTTCTCCAATACGAAGTTTCTTTGACATGGAGTTTCTCCAACATAAAGTTTCTCCAACACGGAGTTTCTCCGACACGGAGTTTCTCCAACACGGAGTTTCTCCAACACGGAGTTTTTCCAACGCGGAGTTTCTCCAACACGAAGTTTCTCCAGCGCGGAGTTTCTCCAACACGGAGTTTGTCCAACACAGAGTTCCTCCAACACGGAGTTTTTCGAACACGGAGTTTTTCCAGCGTGGAGTTTCTCCAACACGGAGATGCTATAGCACAGAGTTTCTCCAACAAGGATTTTCTCCAACACGAAGTTTCTCCAACACGGAGTTTCTCCAACACGGAGTTTCTCCAACACGGAGTTTCTCCGACACGGAGTTTCTCCAACATGGAGTTTCTCCAACACGGCGTTACCCCAACACGAAGTTTCCCCAGCACGGAGATTCTCCAACACGGAGTTTCTCCAACACGGAGTTTCTCCAACAAGGACTTTCTCCAACACGGAGTTTCTCCGACACGGAGTTTCTCCGACACTGAGTTTCTCTGACACGGAGTTTCTCCAACACGGAGTTTCACCGACACGGAGTTTCTCCGACACAGAGTTTCTCCAACACGGAGTTTCTCCGACAAGGAGTTTCTCCGACACGGAGTTTCTCCAACGTGGAGTTTCTCCAACACGAAGTTTCCCCAGCACGGAGTTTCTCCAACACGGAGTTCCTCCAACAAGGAGTTTCTCAAACAAGGTTTTTCCAACAAGGAGATTCTCCAACGTGGAGTGTCTCAAACACGGAGTTTCTCTAGCACGGAGTTTCTCCAACCCGGAGTTTTTCCAACACGAAGTTTCTCCAACAAGGAGTTTCTCCAGCACGGAGTTTCTCCAACAAGGAATTTCTCCGACACAGAGTTTCTCCAACACGGAGTTTCTCCAACACGGAGTTTCTCCGACACGGAGTTTCTCAGACACAGAGTTTCTACAACACGGAGTTTCTCCAACACGGAGTTTATAAAACACGGAGTTTCTCCAACACGGAGTTTCTGCAACACGGAGTTTCTCCGACACGGAGTTTCTCCAACACGGAGTTTCTTCAACACGGAGTTTCTAGAACATGGAGTTTCTCCAACACGGAGTTTCTACAACATAAAGTTCTCCAACACGGAGTTTCTCCAACACGGAGTTTCTCCAACACGGACATTCTCCAACACGGACTTTCTCCAACATAGAGTTTCTCTAACACGGAGTTTCTCCAACAAGGAATTTCTCCAACACGGAGTTTCTTCAACACGGAGTTTCTACAACATGGAGTTTCTCCAACACGGAGTTTCTACAACATAAAGTTTCTCCAACACGGAGTTTCTCCAATACGAAGTCTCTTCGACATGGAGTTTCTCCAACATAAATTTTCTCCAACACGGAGTTTCTCCAATACGGAGTTTCTCCGACACGGAGTTGCTCCGCCACGGAGTTTATCCAACATGGAGTTTCTCCAACACGGCGTTTCCCCAACACGAAGTTTCCCCATCACGGAGTTTCTCCAACACGCAGTTTCTCCAACAAGGAGTTTCTCAAACAAGGTTTTTCCAACAAGGAGATTCTCCAACGTGGAGTGTCTCAAACACGGAGTTTCTCTAGCACGGAGTTTCTCCAACAGGAATTTTCTCCAACACGGAGTTTCTCTAACGTGGTGTTTCTCCAACACGGAGTTTCTCCAACACAGAGTTTCTCCAACACGGAGTTTCTCCAACACGGAGTTTCTCCAGCGCGGAGTTTCTCCAGCGCAGAGTTTCTCCAACACGTAGTTGCTATAGCACGGAGTTTCTCCAACAAGGATTTTCTCCAACACGGAGTTTCTCCAACACGGAGTTTCTCCAACACGGAGTTTCGCCAACACGAAGCTTCTACAACACGAAGTTTCTGCGACACGGAGTTTCTCCGACACGGACTTTCTCCGATACGAAGTTTCTCCAACACGGAGCTTCTCCAACACGGAGTTTCTCCAACACGGAGTTTCAGCAACACGGAGTTTCTCCAACACGAAGTCTCTCCAGCGCGGAGATTCTCCAGCGCGTAGTTTCCCCAGCGCTGATTTTCTGCAGCATGGAGTTTCTCCAACATGGAGTTTCTCCAACTTGGATTATCTCCAACACGGAGTTTCTACAACACAGAGTTTCTACAACACGGAGTTTCTACAACATAAAGTTTCTCCAACACGGAGTTTCTCCAACACGGAGTTTCTCCAACACGGACATTCTCCAACACGGACTTTCTCCAACATGGAGTTTCTCTAACACGGAGTTTCTCCAACACGGAGTTTCTCCAACACGGAGTTTCTTCAACACGGAGTTTCTACAACATAGAGTTTCTCCAACACGGAGTTTCTACAACATAGTTTCTCCAACACGGAGTTTCTCCAACACGGAGTTTCTCCAACACGGACATTCTCCAACACGGACTTTCTCCAACATGGAATTTCTCTAACACGGAGTTTCTCCAACACGGAGTTTCTCCAACACGGAGTTTCTTCAACACGGAGTTTCTACAACATGAAGTTTCTCCATCTCGGCGTTTCCCCAACACGGAGTTTCCACAACACGGAGTTTCTCCAACACGGAGTTTCTCCAACATGGAGTTTCTCCAACAAGGATTTTCTCCAACAAGGAGTTTCTCCAACCAGAAGGTTCTCCAACATGGAGTTTCTCTAACACGGAGTTTCTACAACACGGAGTTTCTCCAACACGGAGTTTCTAAAACACGGAGTTTCTCCAACACGGAGTTTTCTCCAACACGGAGTTTCCCCAACACGGAGTTTCTCCAACAAGGAGTTTCTCCAGCACGGAGTTTCTCCAACAAGGAATTTCTCCGACACAGAGTTTCTCCAACACGGAGTTTCTCCAACACGGAGTTTCTCCGACACGGAGTTTCTCTGACACAGAGTTTCTACAACACGGAGTTTCTCCAACACGGAGTTTCTAAAACACGGAGTTTCTCCAACACGGAGTTTCTGCAACACGGAGTTTCTCCGACACGGAGTTTCTCCAACACGGAGTTTCATCAACACGGAGTTTCTAGAACATGGAGTTTCTCCAACACGGAGTTTCTACAACATAAAGTTTCTCCAACACGGAGTTTCTCCAACACGGAGTTTCTCCAACACGGACATTCTCCAACACAGACTTTCTCCAACATGGAGTTTCTCTAACACGGAGTTTCTCCAACAAGGAGTTTCTCCAACACGGAGTTTCTTCAACACGGAGTTTCTACAACATGGAGTTTCTCCAACACGGAGTTTCTACAACATAAAGTTTCTCCAACACGGAGTTTCTCCAATACGAAGTCTCTTCGACATGGAGTTTCTCCAACATAAATTTTCTCCAACACGGAGTTTCTCCAATACGGAGTTTCTTCGACACGGAGTTTCTCCGACACGGAGTTTCTCCAACACGGAGTTTCTCCAACGCGGAGTTTCTCCAACACGAAGTTTCTCCAGCGCGGAGTTTCTCCAACACGGAGTTTCTCCAACACAGAGTTCCTCCAACACGGAGTTTTTCGAACACGGAGTTTCTCCAACACGGAGTTGCTGTAGCACGGAGTTTCTCCAACAAGGATTTTCTCCAACACGAAGTTTCTCCACGACGGAGTTTCTCCAACACGAAGTTTCTCCAACACGGAGTTTCTCCAACACGGAGTTTCTCTAACACGGAGTTTCTCCGACACGGAGTTTCTCCGACACGGAGTTTCTCCAACACGGCGTTTCCCCAACACGAAGTTTCCCCAGCACGGAGTTTCTCCGACACAGAGTTTCTCCAACAAGGAGTTTCTCAAACAAGGTTTTTTCCAACAAGGAGATTCTCCAACGTGGAGTGTCTCAAACACGGAGTTTCTCTAGCACGCAGTTTCTCCAACACGGAGTTTCTCCAACACGGAGTTTCTCCGACACAGACTTTCTCCGACACAGAGTTTCTCCGACACAGTTTCTCCAGCACGAAGTTTCTCCAACACGGAGTTTATCTAACAATAAGTACTCCAACACGGAGTTTCTACAACAAGGAGTTTCGCCAACACGAAGTTTCTACAGCACGGAGTTTCTGCGACACGAAGTTTCTCCGACACGGACTTTCTCCGATACGAAGTTTCTCCAACACGGAGCTTCTCCAACACGGAGTTTCTCCAACTCGGAGTTTCTCACACACAGAGTTTCTCCAACACGGAGTTTCTGCAACACGGAGTTTCTCCAACACGAAGTCTCTCCAGCGCGGAGATTCTCCAGCGCGTAGTTTCCCCAGCGCGGATTTTCTGCAGCGTGGAGTTTCTCCAACACGGAGTTTCTACAACACGGAGTTTCTACAACATGGAGTTTCTCCAACACGGAGTTTCTACAACATAGTTTCTCCAACACGGAGTTTCTCCAACACGGAGTTTCTCCAACACGGAGTTTCTCCAACACGGACATTCTCCAACACGGACTTTCTCCAACATGGAATTTCTCTAACACGGAGTTTCTCCAACACGGAGTTTCTCCAACACGGAGTTTCTTCAACACAGAGTTTCTACAACATGAAGTTTCTCCATCTCGGCGTTTCCCCAACACGGAGTTTCCACAACACGGAGTTTCTCCAACACGGAGTTTCTCCAACATGGAGTTTCTCCAACAAGGATTTTCTCCAACAAGGAGTTTCTCCAACCAGAAGGTTCTCCAACATGGAGTTTCTCTAACACGGAGTTTCTACAACACGGAGTTTCTCCAACACGGAGTTTCTAAAACACGGAGTTTCTCCAACACGGAGTTTTCTCCAACACGAAGTTTCCCCAACACGGAGTTTCTCCAACAAGGAGTTTCTCCAGCACGGAGTTTCTCCAACAAGGAATTTCTCCGACACAGAGTTTCTCCAACACGGAGTTTCTCCAACACGGAGTTTCTCCGACACGGAGTTTCTCTGACACAGAGTTTCTACAACACGGAGTTTCTACAACACGGAGTTTCTCCAACACGGAGTTTCTAAAACACGGAGTTTCTCCAACACGGAGTTTTCTCCAACACGGAGTTTCCCCAACACGGAGTTTCTCCAACAAGGAGTTTCTCCAGCACGGAGTTTCTCCAACAAGGAATTTCTCCGACACAGAGTTTCTCCAACACGGAGTTTCTCCAACACGGAGTTTCTCCAACACGGACATTCTCCAACACAGACTTTCTCCAACATGGAGTTTCTCTAACACGGAGTTTCTCCAACAAGGAGTTTCTCCAACACGGAGTTTCTTCAACACGGAGTTTCTACAACATGGAGTTTCTCCAACACGGAGTTTCTACAACATAAAGTTTCTCCAACACGGAGTTTCTCCAATACGAAGTCTCTTCGACATGGAGTTTCTCCAACATAAATTTTCTCCAACACGGAGTTTCTCCAATACGGAGTTTCTCCGACACGGAGTTTCTCCAACGCGGAGTTTCTCCAACACGAAGTTTCTCTAGCACGCAGTTTCTCCAACACGGAGTTTCTCCAACACGGAGTTTCTCCGACACAGACTTTCTCCGACACAGAGTTTCTCCGACACAGTTTCTCCAGCACGAAGTTTCTCCAACACGGAGTTTATCTAACAATAAGTACTCCAACACGGAGTTTCTACAACAAGGAGTTTCGCCAACACGAAGTTTCTACAGCACGGAGTTTCTGCGACACGAAGTTTCTCCGACACGGACTTTCTCCGATACGAAGTTTCTCCAACACGGAGCTTCTCCAACACGGAGTTTCTCCAACTCGGAGTTTCTCACACACAGAGTTTCTCCAACACGGAGTTTCTGCAACACGGAGTTTCTCCAACACGAAGTCTCTCCAGCGCGGAGATTCTCCAGCGCGTAGTTTCCCCAGCGCGGATTTTCTGCAGCATGGAGTTTCTCCAACATGGAGTTTCTCCAACATGGATTATCTCCAACACGGAGTTTCTACAACACGGAGTTTCTACAACATGGAGTTTCTCCAACACGGGGTTTCTACAACATAAAGTTTCTCCAACACGAAGTTTCTCCAACACGGAGTTTCTCCAACACGGACATTCTCCAACACGGACTTTCTCCAACATGGAGTTTCTCTAACACGGAGTTTCTCCAACACGGAGTTTCTCCAACACGGAGTTTCTTCAACACGGAGTTTCTACAACATGAAGTTTCTCCATCTCGGCGTTTCCCCAACACGGAGTTTCCACAACACGGAGTTTTTCCAACACGGAGTTTCTCCAACATGGAGTTTCTCAAACAAGGATTTTCTCCAAGGAGTTTCTCCAACCAGAAGGTTCTCCAACATGGAGTTTCTCTAACACGGAGTTTCTACAACAGGGAGTTTCTCCAACACGGAGTTTTTAAAACACGGAGTTTCTCCAACACGGAGTTTTCTCCAACACGGAGTTTCTCCAACACGGAGTTTCTCCAACAAGGAGTTTCTCCAACAAGGAGTTTCTCCAGCACGGAGTTTCTCCAACAAGGAATTTCTCCGACACAGAGTTTCTCAAACACGGAGTTTCTCCAACACGGAGTTTCTCCGACACGGAGTTTCTCTGACACAGAGTTTCTACAACACGGAGTTTCTCCAACACAGAGTTTCTACAACACGGAGTTTCTCCAACACAGAGTTTCTAAAACACGGAGTTTCTCCAACACGGAGTTTCTCCAACACGGAGTTTCTCCAACACGGACTTTCTCCAACACAGAGTTTCTCCAACAAGGAGTTTCTCCAACAAGAAGGTTCTCCAACATTGAGTTTCTCTAACACGGAGTTTCTCCAACACGGAGTTTCTCCAACACGGAGTTTCTCCGACACGGAGTTTCTCTGACACGGAGTTTCTACAACACGGAGTTTCTCCAACACGGAGTTTCTCCAACAAGGAGTTTCTCCAACAAGGAGTTTCTCCAGCACGGAGTTTCTCCAACAAGGAATTTCTCCGACACAGAGTTTCTCCAACACGGAGTTTCTCCAACACGGAGTTTCTCCGACACGGAGTTTCTCTGACACAAAATTTCTACAACACGGAGTTTCTCCAACACGGAGTTTCTAAAACACGGAGTTTCTCCAACACGGAGTTTCTCCAACACGGAGTTTCTCCAACACGGACTTTCTCCAACACAGAGTTTCTCCAACACGGAGTTTCTCCGACGCGGAGTTTCTCCAACACGGAGTTTCTTCAACACGGAGTTTCTACAACATGGAGTATCTCCAACACGGAGTTTCTACAACATAAAATTTCTCCAACACGGAGTTTCTCCAACACGGAGTTTCTCCAACACGGACATTCTCCAACACGGACTTTCTCCAACATGGAGTTTCTCTAACACGGAGTTTCTCCAACACGGAGTTTCTCCAACACGGAGTTTCTTCAACACGGAGTTTCTACAACATGGAGTTTCTCCAACACGGAGTTTTCAACATAGTTTCTCCAACACGGAGTTTCTCCAATACGAAGTTTCTTTGACATGGAGTTTCTCCAACATAAAGTTTCTCCAACACGGAGTTTCTCCGACACGGAGTTTCTCCAACACGGAGTTTCTCCAACACGGAGTTTTTCCAACGCGGAGTTTCTCCAACACGAAGTTTCTCCAGCGCGGAGTTTCTCCAACACGGAGTTTGTCCAACACAGAGTTCCTCCAACACGGAGTTTTTCGAACACGGAGTTTTTCCAGCGTGGAGTTTCTCCAACACGGAGATGCTATAGCACAGAGTTTCTCCAACAAGGATTTTCTCCAACACGAAGTTTCTCCAACACGGAGTTTCTCCAACACGGAGTTTCTCCGACACGGAGTTTCTCCAACATGGAGTTTCTCCAACACGGCGTTACCCCAACACGAAGTTTCCCCAGCACGGAGATTCTCCAACACGGAGTTTCTCCAACACGGAGTTTCTCCAACAAGGACTTTCTCCAACACGGAGTTTCTCCGACACGGAGTTTCTCCGACAATGAGTTTCTCTGACACGGAGTTTCTCCAACACGGAGTTTCTCCGACACGGAGTTTCTCCGACACAGAGTTTCTCCAACACGGAGTTTCTCCGACACGGAGTTTCTCCGACACGGAGTTTCTCCAACGTGGAGTTTCTCCAACACGGCGTTTCCCCAACACGAAGTTTCCCCAGCACGGAGTTTCTCCAACACGGAGTTCCTCCAACAAGGAGTTTCTCAAACAAGGTTTTTCCAACAAGGAGATTCTCCAACGTGGAGTGTCTCAAACACGGAGTTTCTCTAGCACGGAGTTTCTCCAACCCGGAGTTTTTCCAACACGAAGTTTCTCCAACAAGGAGTTTCTCCAGCACGGAGTTTCTCCAACAAGGAATTTCTCCGACACAGAGTTTCTCCAACACGGAGTTTCTCCAACACGGAGTTTCTCCGACACGGAGTTTCTCAGACACAGAGATTCTACAACACGGAGTTTCTCCAACACGGAGTTTATAAAACACGGAGTTTCTCCAACACGGAGTTTCTGCAACACGGAGTTTCTCCGACACGGAGTTTCTCCAACACGGAGTTTCTTCAACACGGAGTTTCTAGAACATGGAGTTTCTCCAACACGGAGTTTCTACAACATAAAGTTTCTCCAACACGGAGTTTCTCCAACAGGGAGTTTCTCCAACACGGACATTCTCCAACACGGACTTTCTCCAACATAGAGTTTCTCTAACACGGAGTTTCTCCAACAAGGAATTTCTCCAACACGGAGTTTCTTCAACACGGAGTTTCTACAACATGGAGTTTCTCCAACACGGAGTTTCTACAACATAAAGTTTCTCCAACACGGAGTTTCTCCAATACGAAGTCTCTTCGACATGGAGTTTCTCCAACATAAATTTTCTCCAACACGGAGTTTCTCCAATACGGAGTTTCTCCGACACGGAGTTGCTCCGCCACGGAGTTTATCCAACATGGAGTTTCTCCAACACGGCGTTTCCCCAACACGAAGTTTCCCCAGCACGGAGTTTCTCCAACACGCAGTTTCTCCAACAAGGAGTTTCTCAAACAAGGTTTTTCCAACAAGGAGATTCTCCAACGTGGAGTGTCTCAAACACGGAGTTTCTCTAGCACGGAGTTTCTCCAACAGGAATTTTCTCCAACACGGAGTTTCTCTAACGTGGTGTTTCTCCAACACGGAGTTTCTCCAACACAGAGTTTCTCCAACACGGAGTTTCTCCAACACGGAGTTTCTCCAGCGCGGAGTTTCTCCAGCGCAGAGTTTCTCCAACACGTAGTTGCTATAGCACGGAGTTTCTCCAACAAGGAGTTTCTCCAACACGGAGTTTCTCCAACACGGAGTTTCTCCAACACGGAGTTTCGCCAACACGAAGCTTCTACAACACGAAGTTTCTGCGACACGGAGTTTCTCCGACACGGACTTTCTCCGATACGAAGTTTCTCCAACACGGAGTTTCTCCAACAAGGAATTTCTCCGACACAGAGTTTCTCAAACACGGAGTTTCTCCAACACGGAGTTTCTCCGACACGGAGTTTCTCTGACACAGAGTTTCTACAACACGGAGTTTCTCCAACACAGAGTTTCTACAACACGGAGTTTCTCCAACACAGAGTTTCTAAAACACGGAGTTTCTCCAACACGGAGTTTCTCCAACACGGAGTTTCTCCAACACGGACTTTCTCCAACACAGAGTTTCTCCAACAAGGAGTTTCTCCAACAAGAAGGTTCTCCAACATTGAGTTTCTCTAACACGGAGTTTCTCCAACACGGAGTTTCTCCAACACGGAGTTTCTCCAACACGGAGTTTCTCCAACACGGAGTTTCTCCGACACGGAGTTTCTCTGACACGGAGTTTCTACAACACGGAGTTTCTCCAACACGGAGTTTCTCCAACAAGGAGTTTCTCCAACAAGGAGTTTCTCCAGCACGGAGTTTCTCCAACAAGGAATTTCTCCGACACAGAGTTTCTCCAACACGGAGTTTCTCCAACACGGAGTTTCTCCGACACGGAGTTTCTCTGACACAGAATTTCTACAACACGGAGTTTCTCCAACACGGAGTTTCTAAAACACGGAGTTTCTCCAACACGGAGTTTCTCCAACACGGAGTTTCTCCAACACGGACTTTCTCCAACACAGAGTTTCTCCAACACGGAGTTTCTCCGACGCGGAGTTTCTCCAACACGGAGTTTCTTCAACACGGAGTTTCTACAACATGGAGTATCTCCAACACGGAGTTTCTACAACATAAAATTTCTCCAACACGGAGTTTCTCCAACACGGAGTTTCTCCAACACGGACATTCTCCAACACGGACTTTCTCCAACATGGAGTTTCTCTAACACAGAGTTTCTCCAACACGGAGTTTCTCCAACACGGAGTTTCTTCAACACGGAGTTTCTACAACATGGAGTTTCTCCAACACGGAGTTTTCAACATAGTTTCTCCAACACGGAGTTTCTCCAATACGAAGTTTCTTTGACATGGAGTTTCTCCAACATAAAGCTTCTCCAACACGGAGTTTCTCCGACACGGAGTTTCTCCAACACGGAGTTTCTCCAACACGGAGTTTTTCCAACGCGGAGTTTCTCCAACACGAAGTTTCTCCAGCGCGGAGTTTCTCCAACACGGAGTTTGTCCAACACAGAGTTCCTCCAACACGGAGTTTTTCGAACACGGAGTTTTTCCAGCGTGGAGTTTCTCCAACACGGAGATGCTATAGCACAGAGTTTCTCCAACAAGGATTTTCTCCAAGACGAAGTTTCTCCAACACGGAGTTTCTCCGACACGGAGTTTCTCCAACATGGAGTTTCTCCAACACGGCGTTACCCCAACACGAAGTTTCCCCAGCACGGAGATTCTCCAACACGGAGTTTCTCCAACACGGAGTTTCTCCAACAAGGACTTTCTCCAACACGGAGTTTCTCCGACACGGAGTTTCTCCGACAATGAGTTTCTCTGACACGGAGTTTCTCCAACACGGAGTTTCTCCGACACGGAGTTTCTCCGACACAGAGTTTCTCCAACACGGAGTTTCTCCGACACGGAGTTTCTCCGACACGGAGTTTCTCCAACGTGGAGTTTCTCCAACACGGCGTTTCCCCAACACGAAGTTTCCCCAGCACGGAGTTTCTCCAACACGGAGTTCCTCCAACAAGGAGTTTCTCAAACAAGGTTTTTCCAACAAGGAGATTCTCCAACGTGGAGTGTCTCAAACACGGAGTTTCTCTAGCACGGAGTTTCTCCAACCCGGAGTTTTTCCAACACGAAGTTTCTCCAACAAGGAGTTTCTCCAGCACGGAGTTTCTCCAACAACGAATTTCTCCGACACAGAGTTTCTCCAACACGGAGTTTCTCCAACACGGAGTTTCTCCGACACGGAGTTTCTCAGACACAGAGATTCTACAACACGGAGTTTCTCCAACACGGAGTTTATAAAACACGGAGTTTCTCCAACACGGAGTTTCTGCAACACGGAGTTTCTCCGACACGGAGTTTCTCCAACACGGAGTTTCTTCAACACGGAGTTTCTAGAACATGGAGTTTCTCCAACACGGAGTTTCTACAACATAAAGTTTCTCCAACACGGAGTTTCTCCAACACGGAGTTTCTCCAACACGGACATTCTCCAACACGGACTTTCTCCAACATAGAGTTTCTCTAACACGGAGTTTCTCCAACAAGGAATTTCTCCAACACGGAGTTTCTTCAACACGGAGTTTCTACAACATGGAGTTTCTCCAACACGGAGTTTCTACAACATAAAGTTTCTCCAACACGGAGTTTCTCCAATACGAAGTCTCTTCGACATGGAGTTTCTCCAACATAAATTTTCTCCAACACGGAGTTTCTCCAATACGGAGTTTCTCCGACACGGAGTTGCTCCGCCACGGAGTTTATCCAACATGGAGTTTCTCCAACACGGCGTTTCCCCAACACGAAGTTTCCCCAGCACGGAGTTTCTCCAACACGCAGTTTCTCCAACAAGGAGTTTCTCAAACAAGGTTTTTCCAACAAGGAGATTCTCCAACGTGGAGTGTCTCAAACACGGAGTTTCTCTAGCACGGAGTTTCTCCAACAGGAATTTTCTCCAACACGGAGTTTCTCTAACGTGGTGTTTCTCCAACACGGAGTTTCTCCAACACAGAGTTTCTCCAACACGGAGTTTCTCAAACACGGAGTTTCTCCAGCGCGGAGTTTCTCCAGCGCAGAGTTTCTCCAACACGTAGTTGCTATAGCACGGAGTTTCTCCAACAAGGATTTTCTCCAACACGGAGTTTCTCCAACACGGAGTTTCTCCAACACGGAGTTTCGCCAACACGAAGCTTCTACAACACGAAGTTTCTGCGACACGGAGTTTCTCCGACACGGACTTTCTCCGATACGAAGTTTCTCCAACACGGAGCTTCTCCAACACGGAGTTTCTCCAACACGGAGTTTCAGCAACACGGAGTTTCTCCAACACGAAGTCTCTCCAGCGCGGAGATTCTCCAGCGCGTAGTTTCCCCAGCGCTGATTTTCTGCAGCATGGAGTTTCTCCAACATGGAGTTTCTCCAACTTGGATTATCTCCAACACGGAGTTTCTACAACACGGAGTTTCTACAACACGGAGTTTCTACAACATAAAGTTTCTCCAACACGGAGTTTCTCCAACACGGAGTTTCTCCAACACGGACATTCTCCAACACGGACTTTCTCCAACATGGAGTTTCTCTAACACGGAGTTTCTCCAACACGGAGTTTCTCCAACACGGAGTTTCTTCAACACGGAGTTTCTACAACATAGAGTTTCTCCAACACGGAGTTTCTACAACATAGTTTCTCCAACACGGAGTTTCTCCAACACGGAGTTTCTCCAACACGGACATTCTCCAACACGGACTTTCTCAAACATGGAATTTCTCTAACACGGAGTTTCTCCAACACGGAGTTTCTCCAACACGGAGTTTCTTCAACACGGAGTTTCTACAACATGAAGTTTCTCCATCTCGGCGTTTCCCCAACACGGAGTTTCCACAACACGGAGTTTCTCCAACACGGAGTTTCTCCAACATGGAGTTTCTCCAACAAGGATTTTCTCCAACAAGGAGTTTCTCCAACCAGAAGGTTCTCCAACATGGAGTTTCTCTAACACGGAGTTTCTACAACACGGAGTTTCTCCAACACGGAGTTTCTAAAACACGGAGTTTCTCCAACACGGAGTTTTCTCCAACACGGAGTTTCCCCAACACGGAGTTTCTCCAACAAGGAGTTTCTCCAGCACGGAGTTTCTCCAACAAGGAATTTCTCCGACACAGAGTTTCTCCAACACGGAGTTTCTCCAACACGGAGTTTCTCCGACACGGAGTTTCTCTGACACAGAGTTTCTACAACACGGAGTTTCTCCAACACGGAGTTTCTAAAACACGGAGTTTCTCCAACACGGAGTTTCTGCAACACGGAGTTTCTCCGACACGGAGTTTCTCCAACACGGAGTTTCTTCAACACGGAGTTTCTAGAACATGGAGTTTCTCCAACACGGAGTTTCTACAACATAAAGTTTCTCCAACACGGAGTTTCTCCAACACGGAGTTTCTCCAACACGGACATTCTCCAACACAGACTTTCTCCAACATGGAGTTTCTCTAACACGGAGTTTCTCCAACAAGGAGTTTCTCCAACACGGAGTTTCTTCAACACGGAGTTTCTACAACATGGAGTTTCTCCAACACGGAGTTTCTACAACATAAAGTTTCTCCAACACGGAGTTTCTCCAATACGAAGTCTCTTCGACATGGAGTTTCTCCAACATAAATTTTCTCCAACACGGAGTTTCTCCAATACGGAGTTTCTTCGACACGGAGTTTCTCCGACACGGAGTTTCTCCAACACGGAGTTTCTCCAACGCGGAGTTTCTCCAACACGAAGTTTCTCCAGCGCGGAGTTTCTCCAACACGGAGTTTCTCCAACACAGAGTTCCTCCAACACGGAGTTTTTCGAACACGGAGTTTCTCCAACACGGAGTTGCTGTAGCACGGAGTTTCTCCAACAAGGATTTTCTCCAACACGAAGTTTCTCCACGACGGAGTTTCTCCAACACGAAGTTTCTCCAACACGGAGTTTCTCCAACACGGAGTTTCTCTAACACGGAGTTTCTCCGACACGGAGTTTCTCCGACACGGAGTTTCTCCAACACGGCGTTTCCCCAACACGAAGTTTCCCCAGCACGGAGTTTCTCCGACACAGAGTTTCTCCAACAAGGAGTTTCTCAAACAAGGTTTTTTCCAACAAGGAGATTCTCCAACGTGGAGTGTCTCAAACACGGAGTTTCTCTAGCACGCAGTTTCTCCAACACGGAGTTTCTCCAACACGGAGTTTCTCCGACACAGACTTTCTGCGACACAGAGTTTCTCCGACACAGTTTCTCCAGCACGAAGTTTCTCCAACACGGAGTTTATCTAACAATAAGTACTCCAACACGAAGTTTCTACAACAAGGAGTTTTGCCAACACGAAGTTTCTACAGCACGGAGTTTCTGCGACACGAAGTTTCTCCGACACGGACTTTCTCCGATACGAAGTTTCTCCAACACGGAGCTTCTCCAACACGGAGTTTCTCCAACTCGGAGTTTCTCACACACAGAGTTTCTGCAACACGGAGTTTCTCCAACACGAAGTCTCTCCAGCGCGGAGATTCTCCAGCGCGTAGTTTCCCCAGCGCGGATTTTCTGCAGCGTGGAGTTTCTCCAACACGGAGTTTCTACAACACGGAGTTTCTACAACATGGAGTTTCTCCAACACGGAGTTTCTACAACATAGTTTCTCCAACACGAAGTTTCTCCAACACGGAGTTTCTCCAACACGGACATTCTCCAACTCGGACTTTCTCCAACATGGAGTTTCTCTAACACGGAGTTTCTCCAACACGGAGTTTCTTCAACACGGAGTTTCTACAACATGAAGTTTCTCCATCTCGGCGTTTCCCCAACACGGAGTTTCCACAACACGGAGTTTTTCCAACACGGAGTTTCTCCAACATGGAGTTTCTTCCAACAAGGATTTTCTCCAAGGAGTTTCTCCAACCAGAAGGTTCTCCAACATGGAGTTTCTCTAACACGGAGTTTCTACAACAGGGAGTTTCTCCAACACGGAGTTTCTAAAACACGGAGTTTCTCCAACACGGAGTTTTCTCCAACACGGAGTTTCTCCAACACGGAGTTTCTCCAACAAGGAGTTTCTCCAACAAGGAGTTTCTCCAGCACGGAGTTTCTCCAACAAGGAATTTCTCCGACACAGAGTTTCTCAAACACGGAGTTTCTCCAACACGGAGTTTCTCCGACACGGAGTTTCTCTGACACAGAGTTTCTACAACACGGAGTTTCTCCAACACAGAGTTTCTAAAACACGGAGTTTCTCCAACACGGAGTTTCTCCAACACGGAGTTTCTCCAACACGGACTTTCTCCAACACAGAGTTTCTCCAACAAGGAGTTTCTCCAACAAGAAGGTTCTCCAACATTGAGTTTCTCTAACACGGAGTTTCTCCAACACGGAGTTTCTCCAACACGGAGTTTCTCCAACACGGAGTTTCTCCGACACGGAGTTTCTCTGACACGGAGTTTCTACAACACGGAGTTTCTCCAACACAGAGTTTCTAAAACACGGAGTTTCTCCTACACGGAGTTTTCTCCAACACGGAGTTTCTCCAACACGGAGTTTCTCCAACAAGGAGTTTCTCCAACAAGGAGTTTCTCCAGCACGGAGTTTCTCCAACAAGGAATTTCTCCGACACAGAGTTTCTCCAACACGGAGTTTCTCCAACACGGAGTTTCTCCGACACGGAGTTTCTCTGACACAGAATTTCTACAACACGGAGTTTCTCCAACACGGAGTTTCTAAAACACGGAGTTTCTCCAACACGGAGTTTCTCCAACACGGAGTTTCTCCAACACGGACTTTCTCCAACACAGAGTTTCTCCAACACGGAGTTTCTCCGACGCGGAGTTTCTCCAACACGGAGTTTCTTCAACACGGAGTTTCTACAACATGGAGTATCTCCAACACGGAGTTTCTACAACATAAAAAATCTCCAACACGGAGTTTCTCCAACACGGAGTTTCTCAAACACGGACATTCTCCAACACGGACTTTCTCCAACATGGAGTTTCTCTAACACGGAGTTTCTCCAACACGGAGTTTCTCCAACACGGAGTTTCTTCAACACGGAGTTTCTACAACATGGAGTTTCTCCAACACGGAGTTTCTACAACATAGTTTCTCCAACACGGAGTTTCTCCAATACGAAGTTTCTTTGACATGGAGTTTCTCCAACATAAAGTTTCTCCAACACGGAGTTTCTCCGACACGGAGTTTCTCCAACACGGAGTTTCTCCAACACGGAGTTTCTCCAACAAGGATTTTCTCCAACAAGGAGTTTCTCCAACCAGAAGGTTCTCCAACATGGAGTTTCTCTAACACGGAGTTTCTACAACACGGAGTTTCTCCAACACGGAGTTTCTAAAACACGGAGTTTCTCCAACACGGAGTTTTCTCCAACACGGAGTTTCCCCAACACGGAGTTTCTCCAACAAGGAGTTTCTCCAGCACGGAGTTTCTCCAACAAGGAATTTCTCCGACACAGAGTTTCTCCAACACGGAGTTTCTCCAACACGGAGTTTCTCCGACACGGAGTTTCTCTGACACAGAGTTTCTACAACACGGAGTTTCTCCAACACGGAGTTTCTAAAACACGGAGTTTCTCCAACACGGAGTTTCTGCAACACGGAGTTTCTCCGACACGGAGTTTCTCCAACACGGAGTTTCTTCAACACGGAGTTTCTAGAACATGGAGTTTCTCCAACACGGAGTTTCTACAACATAAAGTTTCTCCAACACGGAGTTTCTCCAACACGGAGTTTCTCCAACACGGACATTCTCCAACACAGACTTTCTCCAACATGGAGTTTCTCTAACACGGAGTTTCTCCAACAAGGAGTTTCTCCAACACGGAGTTTCTTCAACACGGAGTTTCTACAACATGGAGTTTCTCCAACACGGAGTTTCTACAACATAAAGTTTCTCCAACACGGAGTTTCTCCAATACGAAGTCTCTTCGACATGGAGTTTCTCCAACATAAATTTTCTCCAACACGGAGTTTCTCCAATACGGAGTTTCTTCGACACGGAGTTTCTCCGACACGGAGTTTCTCCAACACGGAGTTTCTCCAACGCGGAGTTTCTCCAACACGAAGTTTCTCCAGCGCGGAGTTTCTCCAACACGGAGTTTCTCCAACACAGAGTTCCTCCAACACGGAGTTTTTCGAACACGGAGTTTCTCCAACACGGAGTTGCTGTAGCACGGAGTTTCTCCAACAAGGATTTTCTCCAACACGAAGTTTCTCCACGACGGAGTTTCTCCAACACGAAGTTTCTCCAACACGGAGTTTCTCCAACACGGAGTTTCTCTAACACGGAGTTTCTCCGACACGGAGTTTCTCCGACACGGAGTTTCTCCAACACGGCGTTTCCCCAACACGAAGTTTCCCCAGCACGGAGTTTCTCCGACACAGAGTTTCTCCAACAAGGAGTTTCTCAAACAAGGTTTTTTCCAACAAGGAGATTCTCCAACGTGGAGTGTCTCAAACACGGAGTTTCTCTAGCACGCAGTTTCTCCAACACGGAGTTTCTCCAACACGGAGTTTCTCCGACACAGACTTTCTGCGACACAGAGTTTCTCCGACACAGTTTCTCCAGCACGAAGTTTCTCCAACACGGAGTTTATCTAACAATAAGTACTCCAACACGAAGTTTCTACAACAAGGAGTTTCGCCAACACGAAGTTTCTACAGCACGGAGTTTCTGCGACACGAAGTTTCTCCGACACGGACTTTCTCCGATACGAAGTTTCTCCAACACGGAGCTTCTCCAACACGGAGTTTCTCCAACTCGGAGTTTCTCACACACAGAGTTTCTCCAACACGGAGTTTCTGCAACACGGAGTTTCTCCAACACGAAGTCTCTCCAGCGAGGAGATTCTCCAGCGCGTAGTTTCCCCAGCGCGGATTTTCTGCAGCGTGGAGTTTCTCCAACACGGAGTTTCTACAACACGGAGTTTCTACAACATGGAGTTTCTCCAACACGGAGTTTCTACAACATAGTTTCTCCAACACGAAGTTTCTCCAACACGGAGTTTCTCCAACACGGACATTCTCCAACTCGGACTTTCTCCAACATGGAGTTTCTCTAACACGGAGTTTCTCCAACACGGAGTTTCTTCAACACGGAGTTTCTACAACATGAAGTTTCTCCATCTCGGCGTTTCCCCAACACGGAGTTTCCACAACACGGAGTTTTTCCAACACGGAGTTTCTCCAACATGGAGTTTCTTCCAACAAGGATTTTCTCCAAGGAGTTTCTCCAACCAGAAGGTTCTCCAACATGGAGTTTCTCTAACACGGAGTTTCTACAACAGGGAGTTTCTCCAACACGGAGTTTCTAAAACACGGAGTTTCTCCAACACGGAGTTTTCTCCAACACGGAGTTTCTCCAACACGGAGTTTCTCCAACAAGGAGTTTCTCCAACAAGGAGTTTCTCCAGCACGGAGTTTCTCCAACAAGGAATTTCTCCGACACAGAGTTTCTCAAACACGGAGTTTCTCCAACACGGAGTTTCTCCGACACGGAGTTTCTCTGACACAGAGTTTCTACAACACGGAGTTTCTCCAACACAGAGTTTCTAAAACACGGAGTTTCTCCAACACGGAGTTTCTCCAACACGGAGTTTCTCCAACACGGACTTTCTCCAACACAGAGTTTCTCCAACAAGGAGTTTCTCCAACAAGAAGGTTCTCCAACATTGAGTTTCTCTAACACGGAGTTTCTCCAACACGGAGTTTCTCCAACACGGAGTTTCTCCAACACGGAGTTTCTCCGACACGGAGTTTCTCTGACACGGAGTTTCTACAACACGGAGTTTCTCCAACACAGAGTTTCTAAAACACGGAGTTTCTCCTACACGGAGTTTTCTCCAACACGGAGTTTCTCCAACACGGAGTTTCTCCAACAAGGAGTTTCTCCAACAAGGAGTTTCTCCAGCACGGAGTTTCTCCAACAAGGAATTTCTCCGACACAGAGTTTCTCCAACACGGAGTTTCTCCAACACGGAGTTTCTCCGACACGGAGTTTCTCTGACACAGAATTTCTACAACACGGAGTTTCTCCAACACGGAGTTTCTAAAACACGGAGTTTCTCCAACACGGAGTTTCTCCAACACGGAGTTTCTCCAACACGGACTTTCTCCAACACAGAGTTTCTCCAACACGGAGTTTCTCCGACGCGGAGTTTCTCCAACACGGAGTTTCTTCAACACGGAGTTTCTACAACATGGAGTATCTCCAACACGGAGTTTCTACAACATAAAAAATCTCCAACACGGAGTTTCTCCAACACGGAGTTTCTCAAACACGGACATTCTCCAACACGGACTTTCTCCAACATGGAGTTTCTCTAACACGGAGTTTCTCCAACACGGAGTTTCTCCAACACGGAGTTTCTTCAACACGGAGTTTCTACAACATGGAGTTTCTCCAACACGGAGTTTCTACAACATAGTTTCTCCAACACGGAGTTTCTCCAATACGAAGTTTCTTTGACATGGAGTTTCTCCAACATAAAGTTTCTCCAACACGGAGTTTCTCCGACACGGAGTTTCTCCAACACGGAGTTTCTCCAACACGGAGTTTTTCCAACGCGGAGTTTCTCCAACACGAAGTTTCTCCAGCGCGGAGTTTCTCCAACACGGAGTTTGTCCAACACAGAGTTCCTCCAACACGGAGTTTTTCGAACACGGAGTTTTTCCAGCGTGGAGTTTCTCCAACACGGAGTTGCTATAGCACGGAGTTTCTCCAACAAGGATTTTCTCCAACACGAAGTTTCTCCAACACGGAGTTTCTCCAACACGGAGTTTCTCCAACACGGAGTTTCTCCGACACGGAGTTTCTCCAACATGGAGTTTCTCCAACACGGCGTTACCCCAACACGAAGTTTCCCCAGCACGGAGATTCTCCAACACGCAGTTTCTCCAACACGGAGTTTCTCCAACAAGGACTTTCTCCAACACGGAGTTTCTCCGACACGGAGTTTCTCCGACACTGAGTTTCTCCGACACGGAGTTTCTCCAACACGGAGTTTCTCCGACACAGAGTTTCTCCAACACGGAGTTTCTCCGACACGGAGTTTCTCCGACACGGAGTTTCTCCAACGTGGAGTTTCTCCAACACGGCGTTTCCCCAACGCGAAGTTTCCCCAGCACGGAGTTTCTCCAACACGGAGTTTCTCCAACAAGGAGTTTCTCAAACAAGGTTTTTCCAACAAGGAGATTCTCCAACGTGGAGTGTCTCAAACACGGAGTTTCTCTAGCACGGAGTTTCTCCAACCCGGAGTTTTTCCAACACGAAGTTTCTCCAACACGGAGTTTCTACAACATAGTTTCTCCAACACGGAGTTTCTCCATTACGAAGTTTCTTTGACATGGAGTTTCTCCAACATAAAGTTTCTCCAACACGGAGTTTCTCCGACACGGAGTTTCTCCAACACGGAGTTTCTGCAACACGGAGTTTCTCCGACACGGAGTTTCTCCAACACGGAGTTTCTTCAACACGGAGTTTCTAGAACATGGAGTTTCTCCAACACGGAGTTTCTACAACATAAAGTTTCTCCAACACGCAGTTTCTCCAACACGGAGTTTCTCCAACAAGGATTTTCTCCAACAAGAAGTTTCTCCAACCAGAAGGTTCTCCAACATGGAGTTTCTCTAACACGGAGTTTCTACAACAGGGAGTTTCTCCAACACGGAGTTTCTAAAACACGGAGTTTCTCCAACACGGAGTTTCTCCAACAAGGAGTTTCTCCGACACAGAGTTTCTCCAACACGGAGTTTCTCCAACACGGAATTTCTCCGACACGGAGTTTCTCTGACAAAGAGTTTCTACAACACGGAGTTTCTCCAACACGGAGTTTCTTCAACACGGAGTTTCTACAACATGGAGTTTCCACAACACGGAATTTCTCCAGCACGGAGTTTCTCCAACATGGAGTTTCTCCAACAAGGATTTTCTCCAACAAGGAGTTTCTCCAACAAGAAGGTTCTCCAACATGGAGTTTCTCTAACACGGAGTTTCTCCAACACGGAGTTTCTCCAACACGGAGTTTCTCCGACACGGAGTTTCTCTGACAGAATTTCTACAACACGGAGTTTCTCCAACACAGAGTTTCTAAAACACGGAGTTTCTCCTACACGGAGTTTTCTCCAACACGGAGTTTCTCCAACACGGAGTTTCTCCAACAAGGAGTTTCTCCAACAAGGAGTTTCTCCAGCACGGAGTTTCTCCAACAAGGAATTTCTCCGACACAGAGTTTCTCCAACACGGAGTTTCTCCAACACGGAGTTTCTCCGACACGGAGTTTCTCTGACACAGAGTTTCTACAACACGGAGTTTCTCCAACACGGAGTTTCTAAAACACGGAGTTTCTCCAACACGGAGTTTCTCCAACACGGACTTTCTCCAACACGGAGATTCTCCGACGCGGAATTTCTCCAACACGGAGTTTCTTCAACACGGAGTTTCTACAACATGGAGTATCTCCAACACGGAGTTTCTACAACATAAAGTTTCTCCAACACGGAGTTTCTCCAACACGGACATTCTCCAACACGGACTTTCTCCAACATGGAGTTTCTCTATCACGGAGTTTCTCCAACACGGAGTTTCTTCAACACGAAGTTTCTACAACATGGAGTTTCTCCAACACGGAGTTTCTACAACATAAAGTTTCTCCAACGCGGAGTTTCTCCAATACGAAGTTTCTTCGACATGGAGTTTCTCCAACATAAAGTTTCTCCAACACGGAGTTTCTCCAATACGGAGTTTCTCCGACACGGAGTTTCTCCAACACGGAGTTTCTCCAACACGGAGTTTCTCCAACGCGGAGTTTCTCCAACACGAAGTTTCTCCAGCGCGGAGTTCCTCCAACACGGAGTTTTTCGAACACGGAGTTTCTCCAGCGTGGAGTTTCTCCAACACGGAGTTGCTATAGCACGGAGTTTCTACAACAAGGATTTTCTCCAACACGAAGTTTCTCCAACACGGAGTTTCTCCAACACGGAGTTTCTCCAACACGGAGTTTCTCCGACACGGAGTTTCTCCAACATGGAGTTTCTCCAACACGGCGTTACCCCAACACGAAGTTTCCCCAGCACGGAGTTTCTCCAAAACGGAGTTTCTCCAACACGGAGTTTCTCCAACAAGGACTTTCTCCAACACGGAGTTTCTCCGACACGGAGTTTCTCCGACACTGAGTTTCTCCGACACGGAGATTCTCCAACACGGAGTTTCTCCGACACGGAGTTTCTCCGACACAGAATTTCTGCAACACGGAGTTTCTCCGACACGGAGTTTCTCCGACACGGAGTTTCTCCAACGTGGAGTTTCTCCAACGTGGAGTTTCTCCAACACGGCGTTTCCCCAACACGAAGTTTCCCCAGCACGGAGTTTCTCCAACACGGAGTTTCTCCAACAAGGAGTTTCTCAAACAAGGTTTTTTCCAACAAGGAGATTCTCCAACGTGGAGTGTCTCAAACACGGAGTTTCTCTAGCACGGAGTTTCTCCAACAGGGATTTTCTCCAACACGGAGTTTCTCTAACGTGGTGTTTCTCCAACACGGAGTTTCTCCAACACAGAGTTTCTCCAACACGCAGTTTCTCCAACACGGAGTTTCTCCAGCGCGGAGTTTCTCCAGCGCAGAGTTTCTCCAACACGGAGTTGCTATAGCACGGAGTTTCTCCAACAAGAATTTTCTCCAACACGGAGTTTCTCCAACACGGAGTTTCTCCAACACGGAGTTTCCCCGACACGGAGTTTCTCCAACACGGAGTTTCTCCAACATGGAGTTTCTCCGACACGGAGATTCTCCAAGAGGGAGTTCCTCCAACACGGAGTTTCTCCGACATGGAGTTTCTCCAACACGGAGTTTCTCCGACACAGTTTCTACAACACGAAGTTTCTCCAGCACGAAGTTTCTCCATCACGGAGTTTCTCTAACAATAAGTTTCTCCAACACGAAGTTTCTCCAGCGCGGAGTTTCTCCAACACGGAGTTTCTCCAACACAGAGTTCCTCCAACACGGAGTTTTTCGAACACGGAGTTTCTCCAGCGCGGAGTTTCTCCAACACGGAGTTGCTGTAGCACGGAGTTTCTCCAACAAGGATTTTCTCCAACACGAAGTTTCTCCAACACGGAGTTTCTCCAACACGAAGTTTCTCCAACACAGAGTTTCTCCAACACGGAGTTTCTCCAACACGGAGTTTCTCCAACACGGAGTTTCTCCAACACGGCGTTTCCCCAACACGAAGTTTCCCCAGCACGGAGTTTCTCCGACACAGAGTTTCTCCAACAAGGAGTTTCTCAAACAAGGTTTTTTCCAACAAGGAGATTCTCCAACGTGGAGTGTCTCAAACACGGAGTTTCTCTAGCACGGAGTTTCTCCAACACGGAGTTTCTCCGACACAGAGTTTCTCCAGCACGAAGTTTCTCCAACACGGAGTTTATCTAACAATAAGTTTCTCCAACACGGAGTTTCTACAACAA
Organism: Amblyomma americanum; assembly: GCA_030143305.2. Classification (NCBI taxonomy): domain Eukaryota; kingdom Metazoa; phylum Arthropoda; class Arachnida; order Ixodida; family Ixodidae; genus Amblyomma; species Amblyomma americanum. The sequence continues at coordinate 30,606 of JARKHS020011777.1, read as the reverse complement.
GGAGTTTCGCCAACACGAAGTTTCTACAACACGGAGTTTCTGCGACACGGAGTTTCTCCGACACGGACTTTCTCCGATACGAAGTTTCTCCAACACGGAGCTTCTCCAACACGGAGTTTCTCCAGCACGGAGTTTCTCACTAACGAAGTTTCTCCAACACGGAGTTTCTCACTAACGGAGTTTCTCCAACACGGAGTTTCTGCAACACGGAGTTTCTCCAACACGAAGTGTCTCCAGCGCGGAGATTCTCCAGCGCGGAATTTCTGCAGCATGGAGTTTCTCCAACATGGAGTTTCTCCAACATGGATTATCTCCAACACGGAGTTTCTACAACACGGAGTTTCTACAACACGGAGTATCTTCAACAGGGAGTTTCTAAAACACGGAGTTTCTCCAACATGGAGTTTCTCTAACACGGAGTTTCTACAACACGGAGTTTCTCCAACACGGAGTTAATAAAACACGGAGTTTCTCCAACACGGAGTTTTCTCCAACACGGAGTTTCTCCAACACGGAGTTTCACCAACGCGGACATTCTCCAACACGGACTTTCTCCAACATGGAGTTTCTCCAACACGGAGTTTCTAAAACACGGAGTTTCTCCAACACGGAGTTTCTCCGACACGGAGTTGCTCCAACACGGAGTTGCTTCAACACGGAGTTTCTACAACATGGAATTTCTACAGCATAAAGTTTCTCCAACACGGAGTTTCTCCGACAGAGACTTTCTCCGACACAGAGTTTCTCCGACACAGAGTTTCTTCAGCACGAAATTTCTCCAACACGGAGTTTGTCTAACAATAAATTTCTCCAACACGGAGTTTCTCCGACACGGAGTTTCTCCAACACGGAGTTTCTCCGACACAGACTTTCTCCGACACAGTGTTTCTCCGACACAGAGTTTCTCCAGCACGAAGTTTCTCCAACACGGAGTTTATCTAACAATAAGTTTCTCCAACACGGAGTTTCTACAACAAGGAGTTTCTTCAGCACGAAGTTTCTCCAACACGGAGTTTGTCTAACAATAAGTTTCTCCAACACGGAGTTTCTCCGACACGGAGTTTCTCCAACACGGAGTTTCTCCGACACAGACTTTCTCCGACACAGTGTTTCTCCGACACAGAGTTTCTCCAGCACGAAGTTTCTCCAACACGGAGTTTATCTAACAATAAGTTTCTCCAACACGGAGTTTCTACAACAAGGAGTTTCGCCAACACGAAGTTTCTACAACACGGAGTTTCTGCGACACGGAGTTTCTCCGACACGGACTTTCTCCGATACGAAGATTCTCCAACACGGAGGTTCTCTAACACGGAGTTTCTCCAACACGGAGTTTCTCAGACACGGAGTTTCTCCAACACGGAGTTTCTGCAACACGGAGTTTCTCCAACACGAAGTCTCTCCAGCGCGGAGATTCTCCAGCGCGTAGTTTCCCCAGCGCGGATTTTCTGCAGCATGGAGTTTCTCCAACATGGAGTTTCTCCAACATTGATTATCTACAAGACGGAGTTTCTACAACACGGAGTTTCTACAACACGGAGTTTCTTCAACAGGGAGTTTCTCCAACACAGAGTTTCTCCAACACGGAGTTTCTACAACATGGAGTTTCTCCAACACGGAGTTTCTACAACATAAAGTTTCTCCAACACGGAGTTTCTCCAACACAGACATTCTCCAACACGGACTTTCTCCAACATGGAGTTTCTCCAACACGGAGTTTCTAAAACACGGAGTTTCTCCAACACGGAGTTTCTCCAACACGGAGTTTCTCCGACACGGAGCTTCTCCAACACGGAGTTTCTTCAACACGGAGTTTCTACAACGTGGAGTTTCTCCAACACGGAGTTTCTACAACATAAAGTTTCTCCAACACGGAGTTTCTCCAACACGGAGTTTCTGCAGCACGGACATTCTCCAACACGGACTTTCTCCAACATGGAGTTTCTCTAACACGGAGTTTCTCCAACACGGAGTTTCTCCAACACGGAGTTTCTCCAACACGGAGTTTCTTCAACACGGAGTTTCTCCAACACGGAGTTTCTCCTACACGGACATTCTCCAACACGGACTTTCTCCAACATGGAGTTTCTCTAACACGGAGTTTCTCCAACACAGAGTTTCTCCAACACGGAGTTTCTCCAACACGGAGTTTCTCCGACACGGAGTTTCTCTGACACAGAGTTTCTACAACACGGAGTTTCTCCAACACGGAGTTTCTAAAACACGGAGTTTCTCCAACATGGAGTTTCTCTAACACGGAGTTTCTACAACACGGAGTTTCTCCAACACGGAGTTTATAAAACACGGAGTTTCTCCAACACGGAGTTTTCTCCAACACGGAGTTTCTCAACACGGAGTTTCACCAACGCGGACATTCTCCAACACGGACTTTCTCCAACATGGAGTTTCTCCAACACGGAGTTTCTAAAACACGGAGTTTCTCCAACACGGAGTTTCTCCAACACGGAGTTTCTCCGACACGGAGTTGCTCCAACACGGAGTTGCTTCAACACGGAGTTTCTACAACATGGAGTTTCTCCAACACGGAGTTTCTACAACATAAAGTTTCTCCAACAGCGAGTTTCTCCAACACGGAGTTTCTCCGACACAGACTTTCTCCGACACAGAGTTTCTCCGACACAGAGTTTCTCCGACACAGATTTTCTCCAGCACGAAGTTTCTCTGACACAGTTTCTACAACACGGAGTTTCTTCAACACGGAGTTTCTCCAACACGAAGTCTCTCCAGCGCGGAGATTCTCCAGCGCGTAGTTTCCCCAGCGCTGATTTTCTGCAGCATGGAGTTTCTCCAACATGGAGTTTCTACAACTTGGATTATCTCCAACACGGAGTTTCTACAACACGGAGTTTCTACAACACGTAGTTTCTCCAACACGGAGTTTCTCCAACACGGACATTCTCCAACACGGACTTTCTCCAACATGGAGTTTCTCTAACACGGAGTTTCTCCAGCACGGAGTTTCACCAACAAGGAATTTCTCCGACACAGAGTTTCTCCAACACGGAGTTTCTCCAACACGGAGTTTCTCCGACACGGAGTTTCTCTGACACAGAGTTTCTACAACACGGAGTTTCTCCAACACAGAGTTTCTAAAAGACGGAGTTTCTCCAACACGGAGTTTCTCCAACACGGACTTTCTCCAACACTGACTTTCTCCAACACGGAGTTTCTTCAACACGGAGTTTCTACAACATGAAGTTTCTCCATCTCGGCGTTTCCCCAACACGGAGTTTCCACAACACGGAGTTTCTCCAACATGGAGTTTCTCCAACAAGGATTTTCTCCAACAAGGAGTTTCTCCAACCAGAAGGTTCTCCAACATGGAGTTTCTCTAACACGGAGTTTCTACAACACGGACTTTCTCCAACACGGAGTTTCTAAAACACGGAGTTTCTCCAACACGGAGTTTTCTCCAACACGGAGTTTCCCCAACACGGAGTTTCTCCAACAAGGAGTTTCTCCAGCACGGAGTTTCTCCAACAAGGAATTTCTCCGACACAGAGTTTCTCCAACACGGAGTTTCTCCAACACGGAGTTTCTCCGACACGGAGTTTCTCTGACACAGTTTCTACAACACGGAGTTTCTCCAACACGGAGTTTCTAAAACACGGAGTTTCTCCAACACGGAGTTTCTGCAACACGGAGTTTCTCCGACACGGAGTTTCTCCAACACGGAGTTTCTTCAACACGGAGTTTCTACAACATGGAGTTTCTCCAACACGAAGTTTCTACAACATAAAGTTTCTCCAACACAGTGTTTCTCCAACACGGAGTTTCTCCAACACGGACATTCTCCAACACGGACTTTCTCCAACATGGAGTTTCTCTAACACGGAGTTTCTCCAACACGGAGTTTCTCCAACACGGAGTTTCTTCAACACGAAGTTTCTACAACATGGAGTTTCTCCAACACGGAGTTTCTCCAATACGAAGTCTCTTCGACATGGAGTTTCTCCAACATAAATTTTCTCCAACACGGAGTTTCTCCAATACGGAGTTTCTCCGACACAGAGTTTCTCCGACACGGAGTTTCTGCAACACGGAGTTTCTCCAACGCGGAGTTTCTCCAACACGAAGTTTCTCCAGCGCGGAGTTTCTCCAACACGGAGTTTCTCCAACACAGAGTTCCTCCAACACGGAGTTTTTCGAACACGGAGTTTCTCCAGCGCGGAGTTTCTCCAACACGGAGTTGCTGTAGCACGGAGTTTCTCCAACAAGGATTTTCTCCAACACGAAGTTTCTCCACGACGGAGTTTCTCCAACACGAAGTTTCTCCAACACGGAGTTTCTCCAACACGGAGTTTCTCCAACACGGAGTTTCTCTAACACGGAGTTTCTCCGACTCGGAGTTTCTCCGACACGGAGTTTCTCCAACACGGCGTTTCCCCAACACGAAGTTTCCCCAGCACGGAGTTTCTCCGACACAGACTTTCTCCGACACAGAGTTTCTCCGACACAGAGTTTCTCCAGCACGAAGTTTCTCCAACACGGAGTTTATCTAACAATAAGTTTCTCCAACACGGAGTTTCTACAACAAGGAGTTTCGCCAACACGAAGTTTCTACAACACGGAGTTTCTGCGACACGGAGTTTTTCCGACACGGACTTTCTCCGATACGAAGTTTCTCCAGCACGGAGCTTCTCCAACACGGAGTTTCTCCAACTCGGAGTTTCTCACACACGGAGTTTCTCCAACACGGAGTTTCTGCAACACGGAGTTTCTCCAACACGAAGTCTCTCCGGCGCGGAGATTCTCCAGCGCGTAGTTTCCCCAGCGCGGATTTTCTGCAGCATGGAGTTTCTCCAACATGGAGTTTCTCCAACATAGATTATCTCCAACACGGAGTTTCTGCAACACGGAGTTTCTACAACACGGAGTTTCTTCAACAGGGAGTATCTCCAACACAGAGTTTCTCCAACACGGAGCTTCTACAACATGGAGTTTCTCCAACACGGAGTTTCTACAACATACTTTCTCCAACAGGAAGTTTCTCCAACACGGAGTTTCTCCAACACGGACATTCTCCAACACGGACTTTCTCCAACATGGAGTTTCTCTAACACGGAGTTTCTCCAACACGGAGTTTCTCAAACACGGAGTTTCTTCAACACGGAGTTTCTACAACATGAAGTTTCTCCATCTCGGCGTTTCCCCAACACGGAGTTTCCACAACACGGAGTTTCTCCAACACGGAGTTTCTCCAACATGGAGTTTCTCCAACAAGGATTTTCTCCAACAAGGAGTTTCTCCGACACAGAGTTTCTCCAACACGGAGTTTCTCCAACACGGAGTTTCTCCGACACGGAGTTTCTCTGACACAGAGTTTCTACAACACGGAGTTTCTCCAACACGGAGTTTCTAAAACACGGAGTTTCTCCAACACGGAGTTTCTCCAACACGGACTTTCTCCAACACGGAGATTCTCCGACGCGGAATTTCTCCAACACGGAGTTTCTTCAACACGGAGTTTCTACAACATGGAGTATCTCCAACACGGAGTTTCTAAAACATAAAGTTTCTCCAACACGGAGTTTCTCCAACACGGACATTCTCCAACACGGACTTTCTCCAACATGGAGTTTCTCTATCACGGAGTTTCTCCAACACGGAGTTTCTTCAACACGAAGTTTCTACAACATGGAGTTTCTCCAACACGGAGTTTCTACAACATAAAGTTTCTCCAACGCGGAGTTTCTCCAATACGAAGTTTCTTCGACATGGAGTTTCTCCAACATAAAGTTTCTCCAACACGGAGTTTCTCCAATACGGAGTTTCTCCGACACGGAGTTTCTCCAACACGGAGTTTCTCCAACACGGAGTTTCTCCAACGCGGAGTTTCTCCAACACGAAGTTTCTCCAGCGCGGAGTTCCTCCAACACGGAGTTTTTCGAACACGGAGTTTCTCCAGCGTGGAGTTTCTCCAACACGGAGTTGCTATAGCACGGAGTTTCTACAACAAGGATTTTCTCCAACACGAAGTTTCTCCAACACGGAGTTTCTCCAACACGGAGTTTCTCCAACACGGAGTTTCTCCGACACGGAGTTTCTCCAACATGGAGTTTCTCCAACACGGCGTTACCCCAACACGAAGTTCCCCAGCACGGAGTTTCTCCAAAACGGAGTTTCTCCAACACGGAGTTTCTCCAACAAGGACTTTCTCCAACACGGAGTTTCTCCGACACGGAGTTTCTCCGACACTGAGTTTCTCCGACACGGAGATTCTCCAACACGGAGTTTCTCCGACACGGAGTTTCTCCGACACAGAAGTTCTGCAACACGGAGTTTCTCCGACACGGAGTTTCTCCGACACGGAGTTTCTCCAACGTGGAGTTTCTCCAACGTGGAGTTTCTCCAACACGGCGTTTCCCCAACACGAAGTTTCCCCAGCACGGAGTTTCTCCAACACGGAGTTTCTCCAACAAGGAGTTTCTCAAACAAGGTTTTTTCCAACAAGGAGATTCTCCAACGTGGAGTGTCTCAAACACGGAGTTTCTCTAGCACGGAGTTTCTCCAACAGGGATTTTCTCCAACACGGAGTTTCTCTAACGTGGTGTTTCTCCAACACGGAGTTTCTCCAACACAGAGTTTCTCCAACACGCAGTTTCTCCAACACGGAGTTTCTCCAGCGCGGAGTTTCTCCAGCGCAGAGTTTCTCCAACACGGAGTTGCTATAGCACGGAGTTTCTCCAACAAGAATTTTCTCCAACACGGAGTTTCTCCAACACGGAGTTTCTCCAACACGGAGTTTCCCCGACACGGAGTTTCTCCAACACGGAGTTTCTCCAACATGGAGTTTCTCCGACACGGAGATTCTCCAAGAGGGAGTTCCTCCAACACGGAGTTTCTCCGACATGGAGTTTCTCCAACACGGAGTTTCTCCGACACAGTTTCTACAACACGAAGTTTCTCCAGCACGAAGTTTCTCCATCACGGAGTTTCTCTAACAATAAGTTTCTCCAACACGAAGTTTCTCCAGCGCGGAGTTTCTCCAACACGGAGTTTCTCCAACTCAGAGTTCCTCCAACACGGAGTTTTTCGAACACGGAGTTTCTCCAGCGCGGAGTTTCTCCAACACGGAGTTGCTGTAGCACGGAGTTTCTCCAACAAGGATTTTCTCCAACACGAAGTTTCTCCAACACGGAGTTTCTCCAACACGAAGTTTCTCCAACACAGAGTTTCTCCAACACGGAGTTTCTCCAACACGGAGTTTCTCCAACACGGAGTTTCTCCAACACGGCGTTTCCCCAACACGAAGTTTCCCCAGCACGGAGTTTCTCCGACACAGAGTTTCTCCAACAAGGAGTTTCTCAAACAAGGTTTTTTCCAACAAGGAGATTCTCCAACGTGGAGTGTCTCAAACACGGAGTTTCTCTAGCACGGAGTTTCTCCAACACGGAGTTTCTCCGACACAGAGTTTCTCCAGCACGAAGTTTCTCCAACACGGAGTTTATCTAACAATAAGTTTCTCCAACACGGAGTTTCTACAACAAGGAGTTTCGCCAACACGAAGTTTCTACAACACGGAGTTTCTGCGACACGGAGTTTCTCCGACACGGACTTTCTCCGATACGAAGTTTCTCCAACACGGAGCTTCTCCAACACGGAGTTTCTCCAGCACGGAGTTTCTCACTAACGAAGTTTCTCCAACACGGAGTTTCTCACTAACGGAGTTTCTCCAACACGGAGTTTCTGCAACACGGAGTTTCTCCAACACGAAGTGTCTCCAGCGCGGAGATTCTCCAGCGCGGAATTTCTGCAGCATGGAGTTTCTCCAACATGGAGTTTCTCCAACATGGATTATCTCCAACACGGAGTTTCTACAACACGGAGTTTCTACAACACGGAGTATCTTCAACAGGGAGTTTCTAAAACACGGAGTTTCTCCAACATGGAGTTTCTCTAACACGGAGTTTCTACAACACGGAGTTTCTCCAACACGGAGTTAATAAAACACGGAGTTTCTCCAACACGGAGTTTTCTCCAACACGGAGTTTCTCCAACGCGGAGTTTCACCAACGCGGACATTCTCCAACACGGACTTTCTCCAACATGGAGTTTCTCCAACACGGAGTTTCTAAAACACGGAGTTTCTCCAACACGGAGTTTCTCCGACACGGAGTTGCTCCAACACGGAGTTGCTTCAACACGGAGTTTCTACAACATGGAATTTCTACAGCATAAAGTTTCTCCAACACGGAGTTTCTCCGACAGAGACTTTCTCCGACACAGAGTTTCTCCGACACAGAGTTTCTTCAGCACGAAATTTCTCCAACACGGAGTTTGTCTAACAATAAATTTCTCCAACACGGAGTTTCTCCGACACGGAGTTTCTCCAACACGGAGTTTCTCCGACACAGACTTTCTCCGACACAGTGTTTCTCCGACACAGAGTTTCTCCAGCACGAAGTTTCTCCAACACGGAGTTTATCTAACAATAAGTTTCTCCAACACGGAGTTTCTACAACAAGGAGTTTCTTCAGCACGAAGTTTCTCCAACACGGAGTTTGTCTAACAATAAGTTTCTCCAACACGGAGTTTCTCCGACACGGAGTTTCTCCAACACGGAGTTTCTCCGACACAGACTTTCTCCGACACAGTGTTTCTCCGACACAGAGTTTCTCCAGCACGAAGTTTCTCCAACACGGAGTTTATCTAACAATAAGTTTCTCCAACACGGAGTTTCTACAACAAGGAGTTTCGCCAACACGAAGTTTCTACAACACGGAGTTTCTGCGACACGGAGTTTCTCCGACACGGACTTTCTCCGATACGAAGATTCTCCAACACGGAGGTTCTCTAACACGGAGTTTCTCCAACACGGAGTTTCTCAGACACGGAGTTTCTCCAACACGGAGTTTCTGCAACACGGAGTTTCTCCAACACGAAGTCTCTCCAGCGCGGAGATTCTCCAGCGCGTAGTTTCCCCAGCGCGGATTTTCTGCAGCATGGAGTTTCTCCAACATGGAGTTTCTCCAACATTGATTATCTACAAGACGGAGTTTCTACAACACGGAGTTTCTACAACACGGAGTTTCTTCAACAGGGAGTTTCTCCAACACAGAGTTTCTCCAACACGGAGTTTCTACAACATGGAGTTTCTCCAACACGGAGTTTCTACAACATAAAGTTTCTCCAACACGGAGTTTCTCCAACACAGACATTCTCCAACACGGACTTTCTCCAACATGGAGTTTCTCCAACACGGAGTTTCTAAAACACGGAGTTTCTCCAACACGGAGTTTCTCCAACACGGAGTTTCTCCGACACGGAGCTTCTCCAACACGGAGTTTCTTCAACACGGAGTTTCTACAACGTGGAGTTTCTCCAACACGGAGTTTCTACAACATAAAGTTTCTCCAACACGGAGTTTCTCCAACACGGAGTTTCTGCAGCACGGACATTCTCCAACACGGACTTTCTCCAACATGGAGTTTCTCTAACACGGAGTTTCTCCAACACGGAGTTTCTCCAACACGGAGTTTCTCCAACACGGAGTTTCTTCAACACGGAGTTTCTCCAACACGGAGTTTCTCCTACACGGACATTCTCCAACACGGACTTTCTCCAACATGGAGTTTCTCTAACACGGAGTTTCTCCAACACAGAGTTTCTCCAACACGGAGTTTCTCCAACACGGAGTTTCTCCGACACGGAGTTTCTCTGACACAGAGTTTCTACAACACGGAGTTTCTCCAACACGGAGTTTCTAAAACACGGAGTTTCTTCAACATGGAGTTTCTCTAACACGGAGTTTCTACAACACGGAGTTTCTCCAACACGGAGTTTATAAAACACGGAGTTTCTCCAACACGGAGTTTTCTCCAACACGGAGTTTCTCAACACGGAGTTTCACCAACGCGGACATTCTCCAACACGGACTTTCTCCAACATGGAGTTTCTCCAACACGGAGTTTCTAAAACACGGAGTTTCTCCAACACGGAGTTTCTCCAACACGGAGTTTCTCCGACACGGAGTTGCTCCAACACGGAGTTGCTTCAACACGGAGTTTCTACAACATGGAGTTTCTCCAACACGGAGTTTCTACAACATAAAGTTTCTCCAACAGCGAGTTTCTCCAACACGGAGTTTCTCCGACACAGACTTTCTCCGACACAGAGTTTCTCCGACACAGAGTTTCTCCGACACAGATTTTCTCCAGCACGAAGTTTCTCTGACACAGTTTCTACAACACGGAGTTTCTTCAACACGGAGTTTCTCCAACACGAAGTCTCTCCAGCGCGGAGATTCTCCAGCGCGTAGTTTCCCCAGCGCTGATTTTCTGCAGCATGGAGTTTCTCCAACATGGAGTTTCTACAACTTGGATTATCTCCAACACGGAGTTTCTACAACACGGAGTTTCTACAACACGTAGTTTCTCCAACACGGAGTTTCTCCAACACGGACATTCTCCAACACGGACTTTCTCCAACATGGAGTTTCTCTAACACGGAGTTTCTCCAGCACGGAGTTTCACCAACAAGGAATTTCTCCGACACAGAGTTTCTCCAACACGGAGTTTCTCCAACACGGAGTTTCTCCGACACGGAGTTTCTCTGACACAGAGTTTCTACAACACGGAGTTTCTCCAACACAGAGTTTCTAAAAGACGGAGTTTCTCCAACACGGAGTTTCTCCAACACGGACTTTCTCCAACACTGACTTTCTCCAACACGGAGTTTCTTCAACACGGAGTTTCTACAACATGAAGTTTCTCCATCTCGGCGTTTCCCCAACACGGAGTTTCCACAACACGGAGTTTCTCCAACATGGAGTTTCTCCAACAAGGATTTTCTCCAACAAGGAGTTTCTCCAACCAGAAGGTTCTCCAACATGGAGTTTCTCTAACACGGAGTTTCTACAACACGGACTTTCTCCAACACGGAGTTTCTAAAACACGGAGTTTCTCCAACACGGAGTTTTCTCCAACACGGAGTTTCCCCAACACGGAGTTTCTCCAACAAGGAGTTTCTCCAGCACGGAGTTTCTCCAACAAGGAATTTCTCCGACACAGAGTTTCTCCAACACGGAGTTTCTCCAACACGGAGTTTCTCCGACACGGAGTTTCTCTGACACAGTTTCTACAACACGGAGTTTCTCCAACACGGAGTTTCTAAAACACGGAGTTTCTCCAACACGGAGTTTCTGCAACACGGAGTTTCTCCGACACGGAGTTTCTCCAACACGGAGTTTCTTCAACACGGAGTTTCTACAACATGGAGTTTCTCCAACACGAAGTTTCTACAACATAAAGTTTCTCCAACACAGTGTTTCTCCAACACGGAGTTTCTCCAACACGGACATTCTCCAACACGGACTTTCTCCAACATGGAGTTTCTCTAACACGGAGTTTCTCCAACACGGAGTTTCTCCAACACGGAGTTTCTTCAACACGAAGTTTCTACAACATGGAGTTTCTCCAACACGGAGTTTCTCCAATACGAAGTCTCTTCGACATGGAGTTTCTCCAACATAAATTTTCTCCAACACGGAGTTTCTCCAATACGGAGTTTCTCCGACACAGAGTTTCTCCGACACGGAGTTTCTGCAACACGGAGTTTCTCCAACGCGGAGTTTCTCCAACACGAAGTTTCTCCAGCGCGGAGTTTCTCCAACACGGAGTTTCTCCAACACAGAGTTCCTCCAACACGGAGTTTTTCGAACACGGAGTTTCTCCAGCGCGGAGTTTCTCCAACACGGAGTTGCTGTAGCACGGAGTTTCTCCAACAAGGATTTTCTCCAACACGAAGTTTCTCCACGACGGAGTTTCTCCAACACGAAGTTTCTCCAACACGGAGTTTCTCCAACACGGAGTTTCTCCAACACGGAGTTTCTCTAACACGGAGTTTCTCCGACTCGGAGTTTCTCCGACACGGAGTTTCTCCAACACGGCGTTTCCCCAACACGAAGTTTCCCCAGCACGGAGTTTCTCCGACACAGACTTTCTCCGACACAGAGTTTCTCCGACACAGAGTTTCTCCAGCACGAAGTTTCTCCAACACGGAGTTTATCTAACAATAAGTTTCTCCAACACGGAGTTTCTACAACAAGGAGTTTCGCCAACACGAAGTTTCTACAACACGGAGTTTCTGCGACACGGAGTTTTTCCGACACGGACTTTCTCCGATACGAAGTTTCTCCAGCACGGAGCTTCTCCAACACGGAGTTTCTCCAACTCGGAGTTTCTCACACACGGAGTTTCTCCAACACGGAGTTTCTGCAACACGGAGTTTCTCCAACACGAAGTCTCTCCGGCGCGGAGATTCTCCAGCGCGTAGTTTCCCCAGCGCGGATTTTCTGCAGCATGGAGTTTCTCCAACATGGAGTTTCTCCAACATAGATTATCTCCAACACGGAGTTTCTGCAACACGGAGTTTCTACAACACGGAGTTTCTTCAACAGGGAGTATCTCCAACACAGAGTTTCTCCAACACGGAGCTTCTACAACATGGAGTTTCTCCAACACGGAGTTTCTACAACATACTTTCTCCAACAGGAAGTTTCTCCAACACGGAGTTTCTCCAACACGGACATTCTCCAACACGGACTTTCTCCAACATGGAGTTTCTCTAACACGGAGTTTCTCCAACACGGAGTTTCTCAAACACGGAGTTTCTTCAACACGGAGTTTCTACAACATGAAGTTTCTCCATCTCGGCGTTTCCCCAACACGGAGTTTCCACAACACGGAGTTTCTCCAACACGGAGTTTCTCCAACATGGAGTTTCTCCAACAAGGATTTTCTCCAACAAGGAGTTTCTCCAACCAGAAGGTTCTCCAACATGGAGTTTCTCTAACACGGAGTTTCTACAACAGGGAGTTTCTCCAACACGGAGTTTCTAAAACACGGAGTTTCTCCAACACGGAGTTTTCTCCAGCACGGAGTTTCTCCAACACGGAGTTTCTCCAACAAGGAGTTTCTCCGACACAGAGTTTCTCCAACACGGAGTTTCTCCAACACGGAGTTTCTCCAACACGGAGTTTCTAAAACACGGAGTTTCTCCAACACGGAGTTTCTCCAACACGGAGTTTCTCCAACACGGACTTTCTCCAACACAGAGTTTCTCCGACACGGAGTTTCTCCAACACGAAGTTCCTTCAACACGGAGTTTCTACAACATGGAGTTTCCACAACACGGAGTTTCTCCAGCACGGAGTTTCTCCAACATGGAGTTTCTCCAACAAGGATTTTCTCCAACAAGGAGTTTCTCCAACAAGAAGGTTCTCCAACATGGAGTTTCTCTAACACGGAGTTTCTCCAACACGGAGTTTCTCCAACACGGAGTTTCTCCGACACGGAGTTTCTCTGACAGAGTTTCTACAACACGGAGTTTCTCCAACACGGAGTTTCTAAAACACGGAGTTTCTCCTACACGGAGTTTTCTCCAACACGGAGTTTCTCCAACACGGAGTTTCTCCAACAAGGAGTTTCTCCAACAAGGAGTTTCTCTAGCACGGAGTTTCTCCAACAAGGAATTTCTCCGACACAGAGTTTCTCCAACACGGAGTTTCTCCAACACGGAGTTTCTCCGACACGGAGTTTCTCTGACACAGAGTTTCTACAACACGGAGTTTCTCCAACACGGAGTTTCTAAAACACGGAGTTTCTCCAACACGGAGTTTCTCCAACACGGCGTTTCTCCAACACGGACTTTCTCCAACACAGATTTTCTCCAACACGGAGATTCTCCGACGCGGAGTTTCTCCAACACGGAGTTTCTTCAACACGGAGTTTCTACAACATGGAGTATCTCCAACACGGAGTTTCTACAACATAAAGTTTCTCCAACACGGAGTTTCTACAACAAGGATTTTCTCCAACACGAAGTTTCTCCAACACGGAGTTTCTCCGACACGGAGTTTCTCCAACATGGAGTTTCTCCAACACGGCGTTACCCCAACACGAAGTTTCCCCAGTACGGAGTTTCTCCAACACGGAGTTTCTCCAACACGGAGTTTCTCCAACAAGGACTTTCTCCAACACGGAGTTTCTCCGACACGGAGTTTCTCCGACACTGAGTTTCTCCGACACGGAGATTCTCCAACACGGAGTTTCTCCGACACGGAGTTTCTCGGACACAGAATTTCTCCAACACGGAGTTTCTCCGACACGGAGTTTCTCCAACGTGGAGTTTCTCCAACGTGGAGTTTCTCCAACACGGCGTTTCCCCAACACGAAGTTTCCCCAGCACGGAGTTTCTCCAACACGGAGTTTCTCCAACAAGGAGTTTCTCAAACAAGGTTTTTTCCAACAAGGAGATTCTCCAACGTGGAGTGTCTCAAACACGGAGTTTCTCTAGCACGGAGTTTCTCCAACAGGGATTTTCTCCAACACGGAGTTTCTCTAACGTGGTGTTTCTCCAACACGGAGTTTCTCCAACACAGAGTTTCTCCAACACGCAGTTTCTCCAACACGGAGTTTCTCCAGCGCGGAGTTTCTCCAGCGCGGAGTTTCTCCAGCGCAGAGTTTCTCCAACACGGAGTTGATATAGCACGGAGTTTCTCCAACAAGGATTTTCTCCAACACGGAGTTTCTCCAACACGGAGTTTCCCCGACACGGAGTTTCTCCAACACGGAGTTTCTCCAACATGGAGTTTCTCCGACACGGAGATTCTCCAAGAGGGAGTTCCTCCAACACGGAGTTTCTCCGACATGGAGTTTCTCCAACACGGAGTTTCTCCGACACAGTTTCTACAACACGAAGTTTCTCCAGCACGAAGTGTCTCCATCACGGAGTTTCTCTAACAATAAGTTATCCAACACGAAGTTTCTCCAGCGCGGAGTTTCTCCAACACGGAGTTGCTGTAGCACGGAGTTTCTCCAACAAAGATTTTCTCCAACACGAAGTTTCTCCAACACGGAGTTTCTCCAACACGAAGTTTCTCCAACACGGAGTTTCTCCAACACGGAGTTTCTCCGACACGGAGTTTCTCCGACACGGAGTTTCTCCAACACGAAGTTTCCCCAGCACGGAGTTTCTCCGACACAGAGTTTCTCCAACAAGGAGTTTCTCAAACAAGGTTTTTTCCAACAAGGAGATTCTCCAACGTGGAGTGTCTCAAACACGGAGTTTCTCTAGCACGGAGTTTCTCCAACACGGAGTTTCTCCAACACGGAGTTTCTCCGACACAGAGTTTCTCCAGCACGAAGTTTCTCCAACACGGAGTTTATCTAACAATAAGTTTCCCCAACACGGAGTTTCTACAACAAGGAGTTTCGCCAACACGAAGTTTCTACAACACGGAGTTTCTGCGACACGGAGTTTCTCCGACACGGACTTTCTCCGATACGAAGTCTCTCCAACACGGAGCTTCTCCAACACGGAGTTTCTCCAGCACGGAGTTTCTCACACACGGAGTTTCTCCAACACGGAGTTTCTGCAACACGGAGTTTCTCCAACACGAAGTCTCTCCAGCGCGGAGATTCTCCAGCGCGTAGTTTCCCCAGCGCGGATTTTCTGCAGCATGGAGTTTCTCCAACATGGAGTTTCTCCAACATGGATTATCTCCAACATGGAGTTTCTACAACACGGAGTTTCTACAACACGGAGTATCTTCAACAGGGAGTTTCTCCAACACAGAGTTTCTCCAACACGGAGTTTCTACAACATGGAGTTTCTCCAACACGGAGTTTCTACAACATAAAGTTTCTCCAACACGGAGTTTCTCCAACACGGAGTTTCTCCAACACGGACATTCTCCAACACGGACTTTCTCCAACATGGAGTTTCTCTAACACGGAGTTTCTCCAACACGGAGTTTCTCCCACACGGAGTTTCTCCAACACGGAGTTTCTCCGACACGGAGTTTCTCTGACACAGAGTTTCTACAACACGGAGTTTCTCCAACACGGAGTTTCTAAAACACGGAGTTTCTCCAACATGGAGTTTCTCTAACACGGAGTTTCTACAACACGGAGTTTCTCCAACACGGAGTTAATAAAACACGGAGTTTCTCCAACACGGAGTTTTCTCCAACACGGAGTTTTTCCAACACGGAGTTTCACCAACGCGGACATTCTCCAACACGGACTTTCTCCAACATGGAGTTTCTCCAACACGGAGTTTCTAAAACACGGAGTTTCTCCAACACGGAGTTTCTCCGACACGGAGTTTCTCCAACACGGAGTTTCTTCAACACGAAGTTTCTACAACATGGAGTTTCTCCAACACGGAGTTTCTCCAATACGAAGTCTCTTCGACATGGAGTTTCTCCAACATAAATTTTCTCCAACACGGAGTTTCTCCAATACGGAGTTTCTCCGACACAGAGTTTCTCCGACACGGAGTTTCTGCAACACGGAGTTTCTCCAACGCGGAGTTTCTCCAACACGAAGTTTCTCCAGCGCGGAGTTTCTCCAACACGGAGTTTCTCCAACACAGAGTTCCTCCAACACGGAGTTTTTCGAACACGGAGTTTCTCCAGCGCGGAGTTTCTCCAACACGGAGTTGCTGTAGCACGGAGTTTCTCCAACAAGGATTTTCTCCAACACGAAGTTTCTCCACGACGGAGTTTCTCCAACACGAAGTTTCTCCAACACGGAGTTTCTCCAACACGGAGTTTCTCCAACACGGAGTTTCTCTAACACGGAGTTTCTCCGACTCGGAGTTTCTCCGACACGGAGTTTCTCCAACACGGCGTTTCCCCAACACGAAGTTTCCCCAGCACGGAGTTTCTCCGACACAGACTTTCTCCGACACAGAGTTTCTCCGACACAGAGTTTCTCCAGCACGAAGTTTCTCCAACACGGAGTTTATCTAACAATAAGTTTCTCCAACACGGAGTTTCTACAACAAGGAGTTTCGCCAACACGAAGTTTCTACAACACGGAGTTTCTGCGACACGGAGTTTTTCCGACACGGACTTTCTCCGATACGAAGTTTCTCCAGCACGGAGCTTCTCCAACACGGAGTTTCTCCAACTCGGAGTTTCTCACACACGGAGTTTCTCCAACACGGAGTTTCTGCAACACGGAGTTTCTCCAACACGAAGTCTCTCCGGCGCGGAGATTCTCCAGCGCGTAGTTTCCCCAGCGCGGATTTTCTGCAGCATGGAGTTTCTCCAACATGGAGTTTCTCCAACATAGATTATCTCCAACACGGAGTTTCTGCAACACGGAGTTTCTACAACACGGAGTTTCTTCAACAGGGAGTATCTCCAACACAGAGTTTCTCCAACACGGAGCTTCTACAACATGGAGTTTCTCCAACACGGAGTTTCTACAACATACTTTCTCCAACAGGAAGTTTCTCCAACACGGAGTTTCTCCAACACGGACATTCTCCAACACGGACTTTCTCCAACATGGAGTTTCTCTAACACGGAGTTTCTCCAACACGGAGTTTCTCAAACACGGAGTTTCTTCAACACGGAGTTTCTACAACATGAAGTTTCTCCATCTCGGCGTTTCCCCAACACGGAGTTTCCACAACACGGAGTTTCTCCAACACGGAGTTTCTCCAACATGGAGTTTCTCCAACAAGGATTTTCTCCAACAAGGAGTTTCTCCAACCAGAAGGTTCTCCAACATGGAGTTTCTCTAACACGGAGTTTCTACAACAGGGAGTTTCTCCAACACGGAGTTTCTAAAACACGGAGTTTCTCCAACACGGAGTTTTCTCCAGCACGGAGTTTCTCCAACACGGAGTTTCTCCAACAAGGAGTTTCTCCGACACAGAGTTTCTCCAACACGGAGTTTCTCCAACACGGAGTTTCTCCAACACGGAGTTTCTAAAACACGGAGTTTCTCCAACACGGAGTTTCTCCAACACGGAGTTTCTCCAACACGGACTTTCTCCAACACAGAGTTTCTCCGACACGGAGTTTCTCCAACACGAAGTTCCTTCAACACGGAGTTTCTACAACATGGAGTTTCCACAACACGGAGTTTCTCCAGCACGGAGTTTCTCCAACATGGAGTTTCTCCAACAAGGATTTTCTCCAACAAGGAGTTTCTCCAACAAGAAGGTTCTCCAACATGGAGTTTCTCTAACACGGAGTTTCTCCAACACGGAGTTTCTCCAACACGGAGTTTCTCCGACACGGAGTTTCTCTGACAGAGTTTCTACAACACGGAGTTTCTCCAACACGGAGTTTCTAAAACACGGAGTTTCTCCTACACGGAGTTTTCTCCAACACGGAGTTTCTCCAACACGGAGTTTCTCCAACAAGGAGTTTCTCCAACAAGGAGTTTCTCTAGCACGGAGTTTCTCCAACAAGGAATTTCTCCGACACAGAGTTTCTCCAACACGGAGTTTCTCCAACACGGAGTTTCTCCGACACGGAGTTTCTCTGACACAGAGTTTCTACAACACGGAGTTTCTCCAACACGGAGTTTCTAAAACACGGAGTTTCTCCAACACGGAGTTTCTCCAACACGGCGTTTCTCCAACACGGACTTTCTCCAACACAGATTTTCTCCAACACGGAGATTCTCCGACGCGGAGTTTCTCCAACACGGAGTTTCTTCAACACGGAGTTTCTACAACATGGAGTATCTCCAACACGGAGTTTCTACAACATAAAGTTTCTCCAACACGGAGTTTCTACAACAAGGATTTTCTCCAACACGGCGTTACCCCAACACGAAGTTTCCCCAGTACGGAGTTTCTCCAACACGGAGTTTCTCCAACACGGAGTTTCTCCAACAAGGACTTTCTCCAACACGGAGTTTCTCCGACACGGAGTTTCTCCGACACTGAGTTTCTCCGACACGGAGATTCTCCAACACGGAGTTTCTCCGACACGGAGTTTCTCGGACACAGAATTTCTCCAACACGGAGTTTCTCCGACACGGAGTTTCTCCAACGTGGAGTTTCTCCAACGTGGAGTTTCTCCAACACGGCGTTTCCCCAACACGAAGTTTCCCCAGCACGGAGTTTCTCCAACACGGAGTTTCTCCAACAAGGAGTTTCTCAAACAAGGTTTTTTCCAACAAGGAGATTCTCCAACGTGGAGTGTCTCAAACACGGAGTTTCTCTAGCACGGAGTTTCTCCAACAGGGATTTTCTCCAACACGGAGTTTCTCTAACGTGGTGTTTCTCCAACACGGAGTTTCTCCAACACAGAGTTTCTCCAACACGCAGTTTCTCCAACACGGAGTTTCTCCAGCGCGGAGTTTCTCCAGCGCGGAGTTTCTCCAGCGCAGAGTTTCTCCAACACGGAGTTGATATAGCACGGAGTTTCTCCAACAAGGATTTTCTCCAACACGGAGTTTCTCCAACACGGAGTTTCCCCGACACGGAGTTTCTCCAACACGGAGTTTCTCCAACATGGAGTTTCTCCGACACGGAGATTCTCCAAGAGGGAGTTCCTCCAACACGGAGTTTCTCCGACATGGAGTTTCTCCAACACGGAGTTTCTCCGACACAGTTTCTACAACACGAAGTTTCTCCAGCACGAAGTGTCTCCATCACGGAGTTTCTCTAACAATAAGTTATCCAACACGAAGTTTCTCCAGCGCGGAGTTTCTCCAACACGGAGTTGCTGTAGCACGGAGTTTCTCCAACAAGGATTTTCTCCAACACGAAGTTTCTCCAACACGGAGTTTCTCCAACACGAAGTTTCTCCAACACGGAGTTTCTCCAACACGGAGTTTCTCCGACACGGAGTTTCTCCGACACGGAGTTTCTCCAACACGAAGTTTCCCCAGCACGGAGTTTCTCCGACACAGAGTTTCTCCAACAAGGAGTTTCTCAAACAAGGTTTTTTCCAACAAGGAGATTCTCCAACGTGGAGTGTCTCAAACACGGAGTTTCTCTAGCACGGAGTTTCTCCAACACGGAGTTTCTCCAACACGGAGTTTCTCCGACACAGAGTTTCTCCAGCACGAAGTTTCTCCAACACGGAGTTTATCTAACAATAAGTTTCCCCAACACGGAGTTTCTACAACAAGGAGTTTCGCCAACACGAAGTTTCTACAACACGGAGTTTCTGCGACACGGAGTTTCTCCGACACGGACTTTCTCCGATACGAAGTCTCTCCAACACGGAGCTTCTCCAACACGGAGTTTCTCCAGCACGGAGTTTCTCACACACGGAGTTTCTCCAACACGGAGTTTCTGCAACACGGAGTTTCTCCAACACGAAGTCTCTCCAGCGCGGAGATTCTCCAGCGCGTAGTTTCCCCAGCGCGGATTTTCTGCAGCATGGAGTTTCTCCAACATGGAGTTTCTCCAACATGGATTATCTCCAACACGGAGTTTCTACAACACGGAGTTTCTACAACACGGAGTATCTTCAACAGGGAGTTTCTCCAACACAGAGTTTCTCCAACACGGAGTTTCTACAACATGGAGTTTCTCCAACACGGAGTTTCTACAACATAAAGTTTCTCCAACACGGAGTTTCTCCAACACGGAGTTTCTCCAACACGGACATTCTCCAACACGGACTTTCTCCAACATGGAGTTTCTCTAACACGGAGTTTCTCCAACACGGAGTTTCTCCCACACGGAGTTTCTCCAACACGGAGTTTCTCCGACACGGAGTTTCTCTGACACAGAGTTTCTACAACACGGAGTTTCTCCAACACGGAGTTTCTAAAACACGGAGTTTCTCCAACATGGAGTTTCTCTAACACGGAGTTTCTACAACACGGAGTTTCTCCAACACGGAGTTAATAAAACACGGAGTTTCTCCAACACGGAGTTTTCTCCAACACGGAGTTTCTCCAACACGGAGTTTCACCAACGCGGACATTCTCCAACACGGACTTTCTCCAACATGGAGTTTCTCCAACACGGAGTTTCTAAAACACGGAGTTTCTCCAACACGGAGTTTCTCCGACACGGAGTTGCTCCAACACGGAGTTGCTTCAACACGGAGTTTCTACAACATGGAGTTTCTACAACATAAAGTTTCTCCAACACGGAGTTTCTCCAACACGGAGTTTCTACGACAGAGACTTTCTCCGACACAGAGTTTCTCCGACACAGAGTTTCTTCAGCACGAAGTTTCTCCAACACGGAGTTTGTCTAACAATAAGTTTCTCCAACACGGAGTTTCTCCGACACGGAGTTTCTCCAACACGGAGTTTCTCCGACACAGACTTTCTCCGACACAGTGTTTCTCCGACACAGAGTTTCTCCAGCACGAAGTTTCTCCAACACGGAGTTTATCTAACAATAAGTTTCTCCAACACGGAGTTTCTACAACAAGGAGTTTCGCCAACACGAAGTTTCTACAATACGGAGTTTCTGCGACACGGAGTTTCTCCGACACGGACTTTCTCCGATACGAAGATTCTCCAACACGGAGGTTCTCCAACA
The DNA here is from genome assembly GCA_030143305.2 of Amblyomma americanum. Lineage (NCBI taxonomy): Eukaryota > Metazoa > Arthropoda > Arachnida > Ixodida > Ixodidae > Amblyomma > Amblyomma americanum. Next base: position 9,318 of record JARKHS020011777.1, on the reverse strand, counting down.
CGGAGTTTCTCCAACACGGAGTTTCTCACACACGGAGTTTCTCCAACACGGAGTTTCTGCAACACGGAGTTTCTCCAACACGAAGTCTCTCCAGCGCGGAGATTCTCCAGCGCGTAGTTTCCCCAGCGCGGATTTTCTGCAGCATGGAGTTTCTCCAACATGGAGTTTCTCCAACATTGATTATCTACAAGACGGAGTTTCTACAACACGGAGTTTCTACAACACGGAGTTTCTACAACAGGGAGTTTCTCCAACACAGAGTTTCTCCAACACGGAGTTTCTACAACATGGAGTTTCTCAAACACGGAGTTTCTACAACATAAAGTTTCTCCAACACGGAGTTTCTCCAACACAGACATTCTCCAACACGGACTTTCTCCAACATGGAGTTTCTCCAACACGGAGTTTCTAAAACACGGAGTTTCTCCAACACGGAGTTTCTCCAACACGGAGTTTCTCCGACACGGAGCTTCTCCAACACGGAGTTTCTTCAACACGGAGTTTCTACAACGTGGAGTTTCTCCAACACGGAGTTTCTACAACATAAAGTTTCTCCAACACGGAGTTTCTCCAACACGGAGTTTCTGCAACACGGACATTCTCCAACACGGACTTTCTCCAACATGGAGTTTCTCTAACACGGAGTTTCTCCAACACGGAGTTTCTCCAACACGGAGTTTCTCCAACACGGAGTTTCTACAACATAAAGTTTCTCCAACACGGAGTTTCTCCAATACGAAGTTTCTTCGACATGGAGTTTCTCCAACACAAAGTTTCTCCAACACGGAGTTTCTCCAATACGGAGTTTCTCCGACACGGAGTTTCTCCAACACGAAGTTTCTCTAACACGGAGTTTCTCCAACGCGGAGTTTCTCCAACACGAAGTTTCTCCAGCGCGGAGTTTCTCCAACACGGAGTTTCTCCAACACAGAGTTCCTCCAACACGGAGTTTTTCGAACACGGAGTTTCTCCAGCGCGGAGTTTCTCCAACACGGAGTTGCTATAGCACGGAATTTCTCCAACAAGGATTTTCTCCAACACGAAGTTTCTCCAACACGGAGTTTCTCAACACGGAGTTTCTCCAACACAAAGTTTCTCCAACACGCAGTTTCTCCGACACGGAATTTCTCCGACACGGAGTTTCTCCAACATGAAGTTTCTCCAACAAGGATTTTCTCCAACACGAAGTTTCTCCACGACGGAGTTTCTCCAACACGAAGTTACTCCAACACGGAGTTTCTCCAACACGGAGTTTCTCCAACACGGAGTTTCTCTAACACGGAGTTTCTCCGACACAGAGTTTCTCCAACAAGGAGTTTCTCAAACAAGGTTTTTTCCAACAAGGAGATTCTCCAACGTGGAGTGTCTCAAACACGGAGTTTCTCTAGCACGGAGTTTCTCCAACACGGAGTTTCTCCGACACAGACTTTCTCCGACACAGAGTTTCTCCGACACAGAGTTTCTCCAGCACGAAGTTTCTCCAACACGGAGTTTATCTAACAATAAGTTTCTCCAACACGGAATTTCTACAACAAGGAGTTTCGCCAACACGAAGTTTCTACAACACGGAGTTTCTGCGACACGGAGTTTCTCCGACTCGGACTTTCTCCGATACGAAGTTTCTCCAACACGGAGCTTCTCCAACACGGAGTTTCTCCAACTCGGAGTTTCTCACACACGGAGTTTCTCCGACGCGGAGTTTCTACAACACGGAGTTTCTTCAACACGGAGTTTCTACAACATGGAGTATCTCCAACACGGAGTTTCTACAACATAAAGTTTCTCCAACACGGAGTTTCTCCAACACGGACATTCTCCAACACAGACTTTCTCCAACATGGAGTTTCTCTAACACGGAGTTTCTCCGACACGGAGTTTCTCCAACACGGAGTTTCTCCAACACGGAGTTTTTCCAACGCGGAGTTTCTCCAACACGAAGTTTCTCCAGCGCGGAGTTTCTCCAACACGGAGTTTGTCCAACACAGAGTTCCTCCAACACGGAGTTTTTCGAACACGGAGTTTCTCCAGCGTGGAGTTTCTCCAACACGGAGTTGCTATAGCACGGAGTTTCTCCAACAAGGATTTTCTCCAACACGAAGTTTCTCCAACACGGAGTTTCTCCAACACGGAGTTTCTCCAACACGGAGTTTCTCCAACAGGGAGTTTCTCCGACACGGAGTTTCTCCAACATGGAGTTTCTCAAACACGGCGCTACCCCAACACGAAGTTTCCACAGCACGGAGTTTCTCTAACAAGGACTTTCTCCAACACGGAGTTTCTCCGACACGGAGTTTCTCCGACACGGAGTTTCTCCGACACTGAGTTTCTCCGACACGGAGTTTCTCCAACACGGAGTTTCTCCGACACGGAGTTTCTCCGGCACAGAGTTTCTCCAACATGGAGTTTCTCCGACACGGAGTTTCTCCGACACGGAGTTTCTCCGACACGGAGTTTCTCCGACACGGAGTTTCTCCAACGTGGAGTTTCTCCAACACGGCGTTTCCCCAACACGAAGTTTCCCCAGCACGGAGTTTCTCCAACACGGAGTTTCTCCAACAAGGAGTTTCTCAAACAAGGTTTTTCCAACAAGGAGATTCTCTAACGTGGAGTGTCTCAAACACGGAGTTTCTCTAGCACGGAGTTTCTCCAACACGGAGATTTTCCAACATGAAGTTTCTCCAACACGGAGTTTCTCCAACACGGAGTTTCTCCAACACGGAGTTTCTCCAACACGGAGTTTCTCCGACACGGAGTTGCTCCGCCACGGAGTTTATCCAACATGGAGTTTCTCCAACACGGCGTTTCCCCAACACGAAGTTTCCCCAGCACGGAGTTTCTCCAACACGGAGTTTCTCCAACAAGGAGTTTCTCCAACACGGAGTTTCTCTAACGTGGTGTTTCTCCAACACGGAGTTTCTCCAACACAGAGTTTCTCCAACACGGAGTTTCTCCAACACGGACTATCTCCAGCGCGGAGTTTCTCCAGCGCAGAGTTTCTCCAACACGGAGTTGCTATAGCACGGAGTTTCTCCAACAAGGATTTTCTCCAACACGGAGTTTCTCCAACACGGAGTTTCTCCAACACGGAGTTTCCCCGACACGGAGTTTCTCAAACACGGAGTTTCTCCAACAAGGAGTTTCTCCAACAAGAAGGTTCTCCAACATGGAGTTTCTCTAACACGGAGTTTCTCCAACACGGAGTTTCTCCAACACGGAGTTTCTCCAACACGGAGTTTCTCCAACAAGGAGTTTCTCCAACAAGGAGTTTCTCTAGCACGGAGTTTCTCCAACAAGGAATTTCTCCGACACAGAGTTTCTCCAACACGGAGTTTCTCCAACACGGAGTTTCTCCGACACGGAGTTTCTCTGACACAGAGTTTCTACAACACGGAGTTTCTTCAACACGGAGTTTCTACAACATGGAGTATCTCCAACACGGAGTTTCTACAACATAAAGTTTCTCCAACACGGAGTTTCTCCAACACGGAGTTTCTCCAACACGGACATTCTCCAACACAGACTTTCTCCAACATGGAGTTTCTCTAACACGGAGTTTCTCCGACACGGAGTTTCTCCAACACGGAGTTTCTCCAACACGGAGTTTTTCCAACGCGGAGTTTCTCCAACACGAAGTTTCTCCAGCGCGGAGTTTCTCCAACACGGAGTTTGTCCAACACAGAGTTCCTCCAACACGGAGTTTTTCGAACACGGAGTTTCTCCAGCGTGGAGTTTCTCCAACACGGAGTTGCTATAGCACGGAGTTTCTCCAACAAGGATTTTCTCCAACACGAAGTTTCTCCAACACGGAGTTTCTCCAACACGGAGTTTCTCCAACACGGAGTTTCTCCAACAGGGAGTTTCTCCGACACGGAGTTTCTCCAACATGGAGTTTCTCAAACACGGCGCTACCCCAACACGAAGTTTCCACAGCACGGAGTTTCTCTAACAAGGACTTTCTCCAACACGGAGTTTCTCCGACACGGAGTTTCTCCGACACGGAGTTTCTCCGACACTGAGTTTCTCCGACACGGAGTTTCTCCAACACGGAGTTTCTCCGACACGGAGTTTCTCCGGCACAGAGTTTCTCCAACATGGAGTTTCTCCGACACGGAGTTTCTCCGACACGGAGTTTCTCCGACACGGAGTTTCTCCGACACGGAGTTTCTCCAACGTGGAGTTTCTCCAACACGGCGTTTCCCCAACACGAAGTTTCCCCAGCACGGAGTTTCTCCAACACGGAGTTTCTCCAACAAGGAGTTTCTCAAACAAGGTTTTTCCAACAAGGAGATTCTCTAACGTGGAGTGTCTCAAACACGGAGTTTCTCTAGCACGGAGTTTCTCCAACACGGAGTTTTTCCAACATGAAGTTTCTCCAACACGGAGTTTCTCCAACACGGAGTTTCTCCAACACGGAGTTTCTCCAACACGGAGTTTCTCCGACACGGAGTTGCTCCGCCACGGAGTTTATCCAACATGGAGTTTCTCCAACACGGCGTTTCCCCAACACGAAGTTTCCCCAGCACGGAGTTTCTCCAACACGGAGTTTCTCCAACAAGGAGTTTCTCCAACACGGAGTTTCTCTAACGTGGTGTTTCTCCAACACGGAGTTTCTCCAACACAGAGTTTCTCCAACACGGAGTTTCTCCAACACGGACTATCTCCAGCGCGGAGTTTCTCCAGCGCAGAGTTTCTCCAACACGGAGTTGCTATAGCACGGAGTTTCTCCAACAAGGATTTTCTCCAACACGGAGTTTCTCCAACACGGAGTTTCTCCAACACGGAGTTTCCCCGACACGGAGTTTCTCAAACACGGAGTTTCTCCAACAAGGAGTTTCTCCAACAAGAAGGTTCTCCAACATGGAGTTTCTCTAACACGGAGTTTCTCCAACACGGAGTTTCTCCAACACGGAGTTTCTCCAACACGGAGTTTCTCCAACACGGAGTTTCTCCAACAAGGAGTTTCTCCAACAAGGAGTTTCTCTAGCACGGAGTTTCTCCAACAAGGAATTTCTCCGACACAGAGTTTCTCCAACACGGAGTTTCTCCAACACGGAGTTTCTCCGACACGGAGTTTCTCTGACACAGAGTTTCTACAACACGGAGTTTCTCCAACACGGAGTTTCTAAAACACGGAGTTTCTCCAACACGGAGTTTCTCCAACACGGCGTTTCTCCAACACGGACTTTCTCCAACACGGAGATTCTCCGACGCGGAGTTTCTCCAACACGGAGTTTCTTCAACACGGAGTTTCTACAACATGGAGTATCTCCAACACGGAGTTTTTACAACATAAAGTTTCTCCAACACGGAGTTTCTCCAACACGGACATTCTCCAACACGGACTTTCTCCAACATGGAGTTTCTCTATCACGGAGTTTCTCCAACACAGAGTTTCTCCAACACGGAGTTTCTACAACATGGAGTATCTCCAACACGGAGTTTCTACAACATAAAGTTTCTCCAACACGGAGTTTCTCCAACACGGACATTCTCCAACACGGACTTTCTCCAACATGGAGTTTCTCTATCACGGAGTTTCTCCAACACAGAGTTTCTCCAACACGGAGTTTCTTCAACACGGAGTTTCTACAACATGGAGTTTCTCCAACACGGAGTTTCTACAACATAAAGTTTCTCCAACACGGAGTTTCTCCAATACGAAGTTTCTTCGACATGGAGTTTCTCCAACATAAAGTTTCTCCAACACGGAGTTTCTCCAATACGGAGTTTCTCCGACACGGAGTTTCTCCAGCACGGAGTTTCTCCAACACGGAGTTTGCCCAACACAGAGTTCCTCCAACACGGAGTTTTTCGAACACGGAGTTTCTCCAGCGTGGAGTTTCTCCAACACGGTGTTGCTATAGCACGGAGTTTCTACAACAAGGATTTTCTCCAACACGAAGTTTCTCCAACACGGAGTTTCTCCAACACGGAGTTTCTCCAACACGGAGTTTCTCCAACACGGAGTTTCTCCGACACGGAGTTTCTCCAACATGGAGTTTCTCCAACACGGCGTTACCCCAACACGAAGTTTCCCCAGTACGGAGTTTCTCCAACACGGAGTTTCTCCAACACGGAGTTTCTCCAACAAGGACTTTCTCCAACACGGAGTTTCTCCGACACGGAGTTTCTCCGACACTGAGTTTCTCCGACACGGAGATTCTCCAACACGGAGTTTCTCCGACACGGAGTTTCTCCGACACAGAATTTCTCCAACACGGAGTTTCTCCGACACGGAGTTTCTCCAACGTGGAGTTTCTCCAACGTGGAGTTTCTCCAACACGGCGTTTCCCCAACACGAAGTTTCCCCAGCACGGAGTTTCTCCAACACGGAGTTTCTCCAACAAGGAGTTTCTCAAACAAGGTTTTTTCCAACAAGGAGATTCTCCAACGTGGAGTGTCTCAAACACGGAGTTTCTCTAGCACGGAGTTTCTCCAACAGGGATTTTCTCCAACACGGAGTTTCTCTAACGTGGTGTTTCTCCAACACGGAGTTTCTCCAACACAGAGTTTCTCCAACACGCAGTTTCTCCAACACGGAGTTTCTCCAGCGCGGAGTTTCTCCAGCGCAGAGTTTCTCCAACACGGAGTTGATATAGCACGGAGTTTCTCCAACAAGGATTTTCTCCAACACGGAGTTTCTCCAACACGGAGTTTCTCCAACACGGAGTTTCCTCGACACGGAGTTTCTCCAACACGGAGTTTCTCCAACATGGAGTTTCTCCGACACGGAGATTCTCTAAGAGGGAGTTCCTCCAACACGGAGTTTCTCCGACATGGAGTTTCTCCAACATGGAGTTTCTCCGACACAGTTTCTACAACACGAAGTTTCTCCAGCACGAAGTTTCTCCATCACGGAGTTTCTCTAACAATAAGTTATCCAACACGAAGTTTCTCCAGCGCGGAGTTTCTCCAACACGGAGTTTCTCCAACACAAAGTTCCTCCAACACGGAGTTTTTCGAACACGGAGTTTCTCCAGCGCGGAGTTTCTCCAACACGGAGTTGCTGTAGCACGGAGTTTCTCCAACAAGGATTTTCTCCGACACGGAGTTTCTCCGACACGGAGTTTCTCCAACACGGCGTTTCCCCAACACGAAGTTTCCCCAGCACGGAGTTTCTCCGACACAGAGTTTCTCCAACAAGGAGTTTCTCAAACAAGGTTTTTTCCAACAAGGAGATTCTCCAACGTGGAGTGTCTCAAACACGTAGTTTCTCTAGCACGGAGTTTCTCCAACACGGAGTTTCTCCAACACGGAGTTTCTACGACACAGAGTTTCTCCAGCACGAAGTTTCTCCAACACGGAGTTTATCTAACAATAAGTTTCTCCAACACGGAGTTTCTACAACAAGGAGTTTTGCCAACACGAAGTTTCTGCAACACGGAGTTTCTGCGACACGGAGTTTCTCCGACACGGACTTTCTCCGATACGAAGTCTCTCCAACACGGAGCTTCTCCAACACGGAGTTTCTCCAGCACGGAGTTTCTCACACACGGAGTTTCTCCAACACGGAGTTTCTGCAACACGGAGTTTCTCCAACACGAAGTCTCTCCAGCGCGGAGATTCTCCAGCGCGTAGTTTCCCCAGCGCGGATTTTCTGCAGCATGGAGTTTCTCTAACATGGAGTTTCTCCAACATGGATTATCTCCAACACGGAGTTTCTACAACACGGAGTTTCTACAACACGGAGTATCTTCAACAGGGAGTTTCTCCAACACAGAGTTTCTCCAACACGGAGTTTCTACAACATGGAGTTTCTCCAACACGGAGTTTCTACAACATAAAGTTTCTCCAACACGGAGTTTCTCCAACACGGAGTTTCTCCAACACGGACATTCTCCAACACGGACTTTCTCCAACATGGAGTTTCTCTAACACGGAGTTTCTCCAACACGGAGTTTCTCCCACACGGAGTTTCTCCAACACGGAGTTTCTCCGACACGGAGTTTCTCTGACACAGAGTTTCTACAACACGGAGTTTCTCCAACACGGAGTTTCTAAAACACGGAGTTTCTCCAACATGGAGTTTCTCTAACACGGAGTTTCTACAACACGGAGTTTCTCCAACACGGAGTTAATAAAACACGGAGTTTCTCCAACACGGAGTTTTCTCCAACACGGAGTTTCTCCAACACGGAGTTTCACCAACGCGGACATTCTCCAACACGGACTTTCTCCAACATGGAGTTTCTCCAACACGGAGTTTCTAAAACACGGAGTTTCTCCAACACGGAGTTTCTCCGACACGGAGTTGCTCCAACACGGAGTTGCTTCAACACGGAGTTTCTACAACATGGAGTTTCTACAACATAAAGTTTCTCCAACACGGAGTTTCTCCAACACGGAGTTTCTACGACAGAGACTTTCTCCGACACAGAGTTTCTCCGACACAGAGTTTCTTCAGCACGAAGTTTCTCCAACACGGAGTTTGTCTAACAATAAGTTTCTCCAACACGGAGTTTCTCCGACACGGAGTTTCTCCAACATGGAGTTTCTCCGACACAGACTTTCTCCGACACAGTGTTTCTCCGACACAGAGTTTCTCCAGCACGAAGTTTCTCCAACACGGAGTTTATCTAACAATAAGTTTCTCCAACACGGAGTTTCTACAACAAGGAGTTTCTTCAGCACGAAGTTTCTCCAACACGGAGTTTGTCTAACAATAAGTTTCTCCAACACGGAGTTTCTCCGACACGGAGTTTCTCCAACACGGAGTTTCTCCGACACAGACTTTCTCCGACACAGTGTTTCTCCGACACAGAGTTTCTCCAGCACGAAGTTTCTCCAACACGGAGTTTATCTAACAATAAGTTTCTCCAACACGGAGTTTCTACAACAAGGAGTTTCGCCAACACGAAGTTTCTACAACACGGATTTTCTGCGACACGGAGTTTCTCCGACACGGACTTTCTCCGATACGAAGATTCTCCAACACGGAGGTTCTCCAACACGGAGTTTCTCCAACACGGAGTTTCTCACACACGGAGTTTCTCCAACACGGAGTTTCTGCAACACGGAGTTTCTCCAACACGAAGTCTCTCCAGCGCGGAGATTCTCCAGCGCGTAGTTTCCCCAGCGCGGATTTTCTGCAGCATGGAGTTTCTCCAACATGGAGTTTCTCCAACATGGATTATCTACAAGACGGAGTTTCTACAACACGGAGTTTCTACAACACGGAGTTTCTTCAACAGGGAGTTTCTCCAACACAGAGTTTCTCCAACACGGAGTTTCTACAACATGGAGTTTCTCCAACACGGAGTTTCTACAACATAAAGTTTCTCCAACACGGAGTTTCTCCAACACAGACATTCTCCAACA